>WBMZ01006602.1:71120-229949 GCA_013400975.1 Atrichornis clamosus
TGCTGCCACGCTGGGGAGGGGACTGGGAGTGCCTGGGAGGTTGGGAGGAGACGCAGCCTGGACAGGTGACCCCAACTGACCAGAGGGATATTCCAGACTATGTGACATCATGCTCAGTATGTAAAGTGGGGGGAAGAAGGAGGAAGGGGGAGACGTTTTTTAGGGATGCCGTTTGTCTTCCCAAGTCACCGTTACATGTGATGGGGCCCTGCTCTCCTGAAGAATGGTTGAACACCTGCCTGCCCATGGGAAGCAGTGAATTCATTCCTTGCTTTGCTTTGTTTGTGTGAGTGGCTTTTGCTTTCCCTATTAAACTGTCTTTATCTCAGTCCGCGAGTTTTCTACCTTTTACCCTCCTGCTTCTCTCCCTGCTCCCGTGGCAGTGTGGGGCTTGGCTGCTGGCAGGGGTTGAACCACGACACCCAGACACCGGGCTTATCTGCGGATAAATAACATAAAGGACGTGTCACTCCCCGTGCACATCGGCGAGGGGCTCCGTTCTGTGCTCTTTTCCATCCCTGAGCCCGGCACAGCCCACAGGGCTCCACCTGGCTCTGCGCGGCACCAGGGTACAGCCCTGCCCGGTATGGAGCTGTGAGGGCCCGACTGCTGAGCGCCGTGTCCAGCCGTGTTTAATCAAGTTCTGCCCTCAGAGAATCGTGGGGCTTCCTCGTGGTGCTAAACCTCACAGTGTGCTACACCTCGGGGATTGACTCCAGCCCTCTCGTTCCAGGCGTGCGTGGAGGGCCGGTGCCATGTCTGTCACGGTAAAAGAATGCCTGGAGCTCCAGCTGCTGGAAGTGGAAATGCTCCTTTCGATGTTTCCCAAAAGAGGTGAATTCAGTCTGGGTGAGGATGCCGTGCCCAGCATCCAGCGCTACCTGAGGAACGCCGATGGAGCTCTGCCCCCGCAGCTGGAATATCGCATCGCGGTTGATGTAGGGGAGGCGAAGGTGAGAACGGCCAAGGAGACCTGTCCATGAGTGTTCTCTTTACTCCTTCTGCACACACACGTAAACACTCTGCCCTGAAAAGCGGGGATAGGAAAGCCACCTCGTTTTTGCTTGCTGTTTCAGAAGTCAAGAGTAACAAAAAGGTCTTGGCTGCTATTTATTTGGGCATTAACTTTCTCTGGTCAGTGAGGGCTAGCAGAATGACAGAGAGGAATAGACGCCAACATCAGTTGTGTTCTAGGGCACACACAGCATTCACAAGAGGTTGTGCAATTAAACATTAGAACAATTTACTGGGTAACAAGGTGGCCTGGTGATTTTTTGGAAACTTCTGGTACAAGCTTAGGTATCTTTCTAAAATGCACCCTTTCACCAGCCTGCAGAGAGAAGTTTTATGAACTGGTAGACAGGGCTTGTGTGGGAGTAGTGGGGTTTTTTCCATGGCAGATTGTCAAGGAACTTGGAAAGATAATTAAACATTTCATGATTCACTTCTTTCTGCAGGACTAATCATATGATTGTACACTGCAGTGAGTACCCCCTAAAGGTCTACAGGAGCTTCAAGCACTGAGGACACATAAATCCTTTCCTGCTGTTGGATCAGAGGGAGGGTTCAGTTTCCAAAGAACTGTGGTGCTCCATTTGAAGGCACTGCAGGAATTATCAAGAGAAATTCAACAGCCCAAGGTTCACAAGAGATCAGATAAAATAATCTAGAGGTCTCCCTGACCTAAAATGCACATAGATCTTTTTATCCTCTGTAAGCCTGAGAATGCTTCCTCTTTACAGAGAATACTTGCTTGAAATAATGGTAATGCATAGAATTATATAATGGTTTGGGTTGGGAGCAACCTTAAAGATGATGTAGCTCCAGCACCCCTGCCATGTGTCTCTAAATACAGTATGTACAATCATAAACACCGTTTAATGTAACCCCTGGCTGTGCTTTCCTGGGGTAGATCCGGCAGCTGGGCTGAGTTCATTAATCATGTGTGTTTGGTAAGGGATAAGATTCTCAGAAGCCCTCGGCTCTGGCAGTTCACTGCTGTAGCAACACTGAGCACATGCACTGGGAATATCCCTAGAGGATAACTGTGTACCCCCCCCAGCCATAGCATTAGTTCTCTGAACAGCACAGGAGCGGCCTGGATAACATGGGAAGTGTTGGGAAAGTGACAGCATGATGCAACAAAAGAAAAGGAGCAGACAAAAGAATGGGTTATTGGGATGAAAGCAAAGTGGAAGTAATTCCAGTCATTGGGATGCTGCAATCTTAATTACATCTCCTCATAATCTGCCTCTGACAGGGAAGAAGAACCTAGCATGTCTTCAGTAGCCACATAATTAATTTTCTGTGTGTGTGTGTGTTCTGTTTTTAAGGTAAAGGTGGAATTGCAGGTTCTCCTCCCTCATATGTATCCTCAGGTAGCTCCTCAGCTCTTTGCCAGATCCGAGGCGCTGCACAGACGGCAACAGCTGCAGCTCAATACTCGACTCACTTCCCACATCAGCTCTCTGGATTCAGGAGATCTGTGTGTATGTGAAGCTGTGCAATGGCTGAAGGACAACAGCCTGCCCTTCTTGGAAAACAGCGAGGCCCCGTCGGAGTGTGCTTCGAAAGAAGTCAGAGTTAAAGAAACGTTGCATCGCATGTGGATCTACAGCCACCACATATACAGGCAGGAACTGAGGAAAAAGATTTTTGACTGTGCAAAGAAGTTAAATCTGACTGGCTTCTGCCTGACTGGGAAACCCGGTGTCATCTGTGTGGAGGGACTCCGAGAAAACTGTGAAGAGTTCTGGCGTGATATTAGATATCCCAACTGGAAGCACATTTCATGCAAGCATGTGGAAGACATAGAAACGGAGGGAAGCATTGATCCTCTTCGTCTCTTTCGTGGTTTTGAAGACCTGCAGTTTCAGGCACATGGTGATTATGGCCTGAGGAATGACTATCACATGAATCTTGGCCAGTTCCTAGAATTCCTGAAACAGCATCAAAGTGGACACATTTTTCAGATTTTATTTGGTGTCGAAGGCAAACTTTCAGACAACTGAGAGAAACTGTGTAAGGAGTTCTAATTTTGGAGAGCAAGAGATTGTGCTAACACTGAAATACTGTGCCTTACTGTTAAAAGGGAAACTTTAACATCCAAGAATGGTTCAAGTAGTTAATCTCAGCTTCTGTTCTGAATCACCACATACTTTTGAGAGGTGTTCCCTGATTTTCTAAGACCCTAAAATTGATATATGTCTCTATGAGCCATGGCTCAGAGCTCTTGCAAGGCGATAAACATTCACAGTGTGTTAGGAATTACACACTTCTGTCTCCTGATCCGAACTGTGCTGTGTGTTACCGAGCTGTGGTGCAGGCCTGTAGTTCTCCACACAGCTGGGGGATACCAGAGTGGTTGCAGTCACACATGAACGTGGTTGCCAATACAAAAGCATGTCCAGCTCAAGGAAATCTGCTACATTCATTGAGTTTGTGTGTCCAGTTTCTTACTGCTTCACAGAGCATTCACTCTCACCTCATTCACATAAAGCATGAAATGCAAAGGTTTGTGTGCAACCAGAGGACCAAGTTTTACTTCTCAATAAAGGTCAGACAGGGGGGAGAAAGAAGCCCACATCACCCAATCCCTTGTATGGTTTGGGTAGTACCTGTACAGTTATCTTGCCAAAACCATTATTTTCATGTTTCCTATCATAGAATCATAGAATGGTTTTGGTTGGGAAGGGTCTTAAAGATCATCTCGTTCTAACTCCCTTTGCCATGGGCAGGGACACCTTCCACTAGACCAGGTTGCTCAGAGCCCCATCCAACCTGACCCTGAACACTTCCAGGGATGGGGCATGCACAGCTTCTCTGGGCAACCTGTTCTAGTGCCTCACCAATTCTTCAAGAATTTCTTCCTAATACCTAAGCTCAGCTTATCTAAGCTCTTTCATGTAAAACATTCCCCCCTTTGTCCTGTCACTACTTGTACTTGTAAAAAGTCCTTTCCCAGCTCTCTTGTAGGCTCCCTTCAGGTACTGGAAGGTGCTGTAAGGTCTTCCTGAAGCCTTCTCATCTCCAAGCTGAACAACCCCAATTCTCTCAGCCAGTTTTCATAGGAAAGGTGCTCCAGCCCTTTGATTATTTTTGTGGCACTCTTCTGGATTCCCCCCAACAGGTCCATGTCCTTCTAATGCTGGGATCAAGAGCTGGATGCAGAGTTTTGTTTGGGGTCTCACAGTATTGAAGCAGAGGGTAAGAATCTCCTCCCCTGACCTGCTGGCCTCACTGCCCAGGATGTGGTTGGCTGTCTGGGCTGCAGTTGAACATTTCTAGGTCATGTTGAGTTTCTCATTGACGCCAACACCCACAAGTCCTTCTTCTCAGTGCTGCTCTCAATCCATTCTCCACCCAGCCTCTATTTGTGCTTGGGATTGCCCCGACCCAGGTGCAGGCCCTTGCACTTGGCCTTGTTGAGCTTCCTGAGGTTCACACAGACCCACCTCTCCAGCCTGTCCAGGTCCGTCTGGATGGCATCCCTTCCCTCCACTGTGTTGACAGCTCCATGTAACTTGATGCCATTGGCAGGCTTGCTGAGGGTGCCTCAGTCCCACTGTCCATGGCACCTGGCAAGGTGTTGAAGAGTGCTGGTCCCAACACCAACGCCTGAGGAATGTCACTCGTCACCCGTGTCCACTTGGACACTGAACCATTGACTGCAACTCTTTGCAACCACCCTTATTCACCAAGTGGTCCATCCATCAAATCCATGTCTCCTCAACTTAGAGACAAGGATGTCATGCAGGGAAGTGTCCATCTGGTTATGTTAATAACAATTTTTCATCTGCTCAACTCATGGCATTTTATGTTTACACTGTTAGGCCAAACACCTTGGAAATGAAAATGGGTAAGATGAACAAAGTTTACTGTTTCCTCTGTTCTTCCCCTACCTTACATAAGGAAATACATGTAAAATATAGAAAACAGGGAAAAAAAACCCCTATACATATTAAATATTACATGAAATCACATATAACTTGAAGATTTTTTTCTATGCCAGATCCGTATTGAGAGACAATTTCCCAGCAGCTTGTAAGAGGTGACGCTATTAATGTTTCATTAGACAACATTTTCCTGCAGGGAAGCCTGCTGAGTGTGGATTTAGATAGTGAGTGTTCCAGTTTAAAATGCACAATCATATTTAAAGGTCATCAGTATAATGTGTAGTTGAAGAAGGCTACTGAAAAGTCCCCAGCAGCTGTGCCTTGAAGGACCAGCAGCCCACCACCTTCCACTGTGCTTGAGTGCCTTAATGTGAAAATGGGTTTGGAGCAATAAAAGCAGATTTACTGCTGAGCTGCAGGGGTCTGGCTGAGCAAATCTAACACTCAGCCACTCGACAGCAACTGTTTCAAGGCTCTGTCTCTCTACACTCAGCTGACAACAACAAAAATAACAGATATTATTTTATTTCAAGTAAAATACAAGGAAGTGTTTTAATACCCTTCCCACAACGGCAATATGCTGAAATGCAGAGGGTGGCAGCATTTCTGATTGCTCAGAGTGATGATTAATGTATGTTCTTTCACTTTGGTAAGTGTACTGTTTGTGTGATCATAACTTTGGCCAAAAGCACAATGAGGCAAAAAATGTTTACAGGTTCTCCTTAGGCAGTGAGGGAGAAAGGGCCTCTCCTCTGTGAAACTGGGACCTGCAATCTGCAGCTGTGGCAGAGCTGAAGGGCTGGCCAAATAATACTTGGTTTTCTACAGATAAATCTCTCTAGTAAATATTAGAAAGAAACTGATAGTAGAAAAAAAGTTCAAGTACACTTTGTTTCCAGAACCATTCAGGAAATAATTACATTTTTCTTGGAGTGGTAATTGCTTAATAACTAATAACTTTGAAGCTTATTCCTTGCATTTTGATACTCCCTTTTTGTCAAGAGCATGGAGTTCAAGCATTGCCATGAACTTTAGGCCAAACATTTGCAGTGTACCAGAACAGTGGTTACCTTGGAGGGGGAATGAAATCCTTAATCATTTACAGGACATTAACTTAGCTAATGATAAATGTTAGTAATGTTAAATGTTATTGTTAGTAATGTTAAAATATTCTAATTAGATGTGAACAAAAGATTCTGCAGGTTTGGTTCTTGTTAGAAAATTTTCATTACTCCACACTAGAGTAAACAATAGGTTTTTTCTTTGGAAGAAAATATTCTAACCTTATGGTTGTTAAAAGCTTGGGGTTTTTTAAAATAATAAGTTCACAATTATGAAAATTACACTGTGACCTGTAATGGATAAAACAATCATCATATGCATTTTTTAATTATCTATTTATCTGCTTAAGTTCCCACTGATGTTTGTGACAAAACTCTCCACTCAAGATACAACTACTTATTTCAAAAAGATCTGTCAAACCGTACTGTAGGATACCTCAATTAAAATAACAATCAAAATAACTAAACAACACAGATCTGTTTCTCAGATTAATTTTTATTTTCTGATGTATAATTCATGATTTCTTGATCTGAGTTTCTAACCAAATACTATGATTTAGAAAAAGTTTTCTGCATCTTAAAAAATTAGCTATTCTTAGGCTTCCTAGGCAGAAATGATCATAATATTTTAATGCTTTTTAACTGCAGCTGTGTTTGTTCACTCCTCATTAAATATTTACAGTTTCACTTTCATGGCTTCTTCAGGCCAGGTGTAGGAGTCAGCCACAAAGCTGTTGTAATCAGTGCTGTAAACCTGAGAGCGGATGAAGGCTTCTAGGTCCTTGGGCTGGGGATAGGTGGAGGCAGTGTTATTCCTGTAGGCTTCTTCTGCGATCTAGAGAGATCCATGGAAATCCTGATTAGTGCTGGCAAACTCTCTGAATACACTCAGCGGGGTTTAAAAGCAGGACTCAGCTCAAAATCACGATGGGACTTCACCTTCCCTGGTGCTGACAGTCACCTGCGTTCACCCTGGATCCAGGCAGCACCCAGCAAAGGAGACCAGGACCAGGATGATGTTTAAGTGGGTCTGACTCAGGCTACTGTGAACAGGAGTTCGAGTCTTTGCTGCTACAAATACAGTGCTCCTCCTTGCACAGCAGAATCTTGGCTTTTACTGTGCACTGGTGGATAAAATATTCCACAAGCCCCAAGCACTGAGATACAATTTCTGCTTTTCTATCATCACGTTTACCACCTTCCCAAAGCACTGTAAGGAAGGCATGATTATTCACAGCTTCCATGCTCCCTGCATATTAGGAAGTTCATTATTCACCACAGCTTGATAATCTGCTTCAAAAAATGTAAACTCACGAGAAAAAAATAGTCCTACACAGTGCATAGGTTTAATTCTAGGGATGGCTGGGGGAAATACAAATATTTGCCTGCTCTTTTGTCACCCAGACCATACCTAAGTGAATCAATTGTGCATCACAAGTACAGCTGCCGCAAAAATTAAGTTTAGAAGGGGTTGGAGTCCACTCAACGCATCAAAATAGCTTCTCACATCTGAAGAACACCTACTTGAGAAACGTATCTTTACACTGGACCTTCACCTATGAAACACAAGAAGTCTGGCAGACTGGTTTTATGCAGCAGCACTTTGTGAAAAGATCTGCTTGAAACTGTATTTGGCAAACACTAATGCTCCTCCTTTGAATAAAAGGGAGATCTTCTTCTTCTTCCTGCTTTCCTTAGCTCTCTTTAAAACATAAATGTTTTAGTTTAGTGAGAAGCTGAGACCCAAAGTCACTGTATTTAGACTTATTTTCTAGGATTAATCTGAACCCCAACCCGATTTGACTGATAAGCACTTTGGGTGTTTATGTAAGGACTTATCTTCAGGTCTGGGCACATAATTGTCATGGTTCAATAGGGTCTGAATTCACACCCAGTGTTTGGTATTCTAAAATATTTTGATAGTGTTCCTCTCCTGGAAAAGGCAGAGGCCATTGCTGAACCTCTTGGGTTGTCTGAGCCAGAGTAAGTATTTGCAGGAATAAAGTTTCAGCAGAGAACAGGCAGAGAAAATAATTTGGTAACTCTTTCCCTTTTTTTTTGTATTTTATATAACATGCACAAATAGGGGAGGAATTTCCATCACTGTGTTTCTGCCAAACACACAGTTTGATTTTGTCTGAGGAATTTAGGTAACATTTTGGCATCTACAGAATAGAGTTATTACTTGCCTAAGACGACATGAACTGTGAGAAGGTTTTTTTTTTTCCTTAAATATACAGAATGAGTGAAAGTAGGGAAACTGCTTCATGATAAGAGCTCCTTGTTATTCTTTCAAAAGAATATGGAATAAGTGGAATTGCCCACGGTAAGGTGACTAAGAGAGAAAACAGTAATTGGAGAAAAAAAAAGGTCACAGAAGACCAGCAAAACACCCTCCTAAAATGTTGAAACTGAAAACCATGAATGGCCAAAAGCCTCCAGGTGTGCAGCTGGCATGACTGTGGTGGACAGCACAGTCTGGGCTCTACAGACAGGCACACTTGCTATAGTTCCACAGCTCTCCTTCTTGTGTTTGGATTACCTTTACATTTATAAATTTAAATTTGATTTTGAAACTGCAACCTGTCCAATATTGATTGACATAAACCAACGTCAACTTGTGTGAAGGTGTGTTAGGTGGTAAAATCAAACTACGCAGAGATGGTGGGACAACAAAAAGCCACCAAAGGCTGGAATGACTTACCCTCACAGCGATTTTCAGTGACACGTCCTGAATAGTGACTAATGGAGGGTAGAGACGACCCTCCTGTAAGTTCTCATCTGTAACTTGCTGAGCTATAACCTAGAAATAACACAGACACGTTTAACTTGACATGCAGATACAGCTGTAGCTTGACTAGACAGTGATACTGTCTTAAGCAAAGAAATGTTTCCACTTGGGCAAATCACACAGATACTGATTAAATCACCTGGGCAGTGGTTTTTTAGAACCAGCCTTGTCATAGGAGTCGCTAAACAAGAACAAGGAATTTAGGCAGTTACACCTTTTTCTCACTCCGACACACAACAGTCCATGACACACATAAACTAGCAGGCAGTTCACTGTGACATATAAATTCCAGCCAACAACTACAGTTGGGTCAAAGACTTTGAGAATATAAAGAAGCACCTGTTATTGTCAGTTGTCAAGTCAGCCTGTGCAGACTGTAAAACACTGAATGAAATTACTGGCAGCTGGTATTTCTGCTATCATTAGCTACAATTTGTTTGTCATTTGGGCACTTGAAATAGAAAATAGCCTTTCAGGGTGACCCAGATGTGGACAGGACAACTCTGCTCTGGATAGCGTCTGGTGGAGCCATGCATGACCCACCAAGAGGTTCTGAAAACACCAGGAAAGCCCAGGAAACACTGACGTGCACCTGATAACACAGCCCAGAGAGAAAGCAGAAGTGCACTTCTGAGGGAACTTGCTAGGAAGATACTTGAAACAAAGCACAAACAAAATGTCCTACAGCTCCTGTTGCATGTGGGTGATAGGACCTTGTGCATATGCTTGAAAGCAGCTAGGACTGCGTCAGAACAGATGCCTGGATGTCATTAATGCACCCCTTCCAGCAGAAGCAGGTAAATAGTTGGAACTAAAGTAGCTCCAGGTTCAAAGAGAACTCAGTGTTCTCTTGTGCAATCTAACCAGCATGTTGGTAGGTGTCATAAGTTTTTCCACTTGGAGTGAAAATGCTAATAAGGGCAACAGGCGATTACCCTCTTGAGTATAACAAGTAAGGGAAAATTTTTTACATTTAAATCCGGTATTGAGAAATACAGCAGAGAAAAACCCTCTAGGGGGAGCTAAGAGAATGTAAAATCGAGTTACTGCTCTTTCTGACAGCAACCAGGTTATTTCAAAATGATACACAGCCCTTTGATGTGCATCTGAGTGTAAAGAGAAGCTTACAACATGAGGTCTCTGATGTTAACAGCTTAACAGGGCTCTGCAGGAAAGATGAAACCTGAAGAATGTAATGCATCACTGAAAATAAAAGGTTCAGGAGTGGAGTACTTCTGTTTTCTGATGTGATTGACAGAAAGTAAGCCACAAAATATTTGGGCAGTGCTCAAAGTGGGAGAGGTAGCAAGCTCAGCTGCATAGATGCCATGCTATTCCTTCAGAAACACTCCTGTAACAGCATTAGAAACTATGCAAAAACACAAAACCAAGCATTTTCAAAGAGAGTGACAGTTTCTTCACGTGGTCTTTGAAAAACACTCCTTGAGAACATCACGTCAGTGGCAGTGGAAAAAATGATCAATCAACATTTGGGATTACTGAGAAAATAAGAGGTGACAGAAAATGTAATTGTAGCAACGTATAAATCCAGAATGTAACACTGCTTTGAGCAGGGCGTGGTTTTTCTCCACAGACTTCAAACAAGAATGGGATTGAATCATGAGGGGTATAGAGAGTAACACAGATGATCCAAAGGTTATTTTTTGTACAAGGAGACAAAAATAAGAAAATAAACTTGGGAGAAAAAGAGACGATTGAAACAAAATGCAAAAGACAACTGAAGGTGAACATTTCTCATGGCATTGTAGGGAAACCAAATCATCAAACAGCAGAAAATCATGAGAGGAGAGCTTCTTTTTCCACAGAACTCATAAACTAATCGCCAAAACATGTTCAAATGTATAAACAGATTTAAAAAGCCACTAGGCTCATTTATGAAGGAGAAATCCACACAGGGATAAAACATCCAGCACAGGAAGGCCATACAGTAAAGGCTGCCAGAATGAGAGAAGCCATTTCAGCAGAAGGATCACTCTGTATTTCTCCCTCATTTATCCTCTTTTCCTCAGCTTCTGTTAGTGATTGCTTTCACAGGAAGATACCGAGCTGTTTGGACCCTAGGTCCAACCCAATATGGCTATTTTCGTGTTTTAAATTTTAATTAATTCAGGTTTTTAATAGAAAAATTAGCTAAGCCTTATTGCAGCACCTAAATGAAAGGCAACAAAGACAAAACAAACGGCATAAAGCAAGTAGGGGCATCTTGGTTTTTGGAGGACATACTCTCTGTAACAAAAAGGTTTAACAGGATTATTTCTGAATTAAACTATGGGTCACACATGCCAAGAATATTTCATTAGTTTCATAATTCTCTGCCTCTTTTGTTGTGTTTGGTAGGACTTAATAGGTAACATCCTTTGTCATCATAGAACAATTGCCTGCAGTTAAAAGATACTACAGCTTATGGTTCCTTAGATTTATCATCCAAAATCAAAGTTACATTCTATTTTACTTGGCAGGAAGCAAAGAACACTGAAAGTAGAATCTGTTGTAGTTACAATAACTGCTTTTGTGTGACTTCTATCAGACTGAATTGGAGAGGTGGCAAAACAAGCAGCAGGAGGTGCAGACATGCAGCTTGGGCTGCTTACTTTTTGTAATTTCTTCAGGCAAGGTACGTCTATGATTTAAGAAGGTCTCTCTACATAAAATGCATGGGTCTGGTGCTTAGATTTTGCAGCATCTTGGGTGCTTCCATTTCAAATGAAGAATACTAAGCACTATTCTAAAATCCACATGAAAGTATTCTGATTTTATCCTTCCATTAAAAAAGCCAAGAAAACAGAACGAGAAAAGCACCTTTACTTTTGCTTTGTAGTGGAATTTCAGCTAAGGGCCTAAGCAGCCCTGCCAGTCTTCACAGGCCTGACTCCTCTTCTGGCAAAGAGCCCTCTGACTCGCATCAGCTGTTTCTGAGCTCAGCTCACCAAGCCCAGCCCCTGCTGCCGCTCACACCCTGCTGTCAGAGGGCAGATGTGAAAGCCCCTAGCTCCGAGCCGTAGGGTGAGCAGATACCCAGAGGTCCTGCCACCAACAGAACTTTCTACGCAAGACAAACCCCACATTTGCACACGTCAAAACTTTTCTAAGGGTTTTGTTAGGGAAAGGCAATTGTATAGCAAACCTTTACCAAAGCCTCAGAAGAGAACCTCTACCTCAAGAGGGAATTTAGAAGCTTCTTCACAATTTCTGATAATGCTTTACTTCCCTGACTGTTACATTCCTTTGTTCAGAACAGACTTTTTTCTGACTTTTTCCAACTTTTTAGACTGTCATGTGAAACACAGTTCAATCCACACATGTGCCACCTTTTGTCCATCAGCATCCTAAATATAGGAACCATTTCACACAAACCAAAATGGAGCAACTTCTACAATGGAGTAAGACAACTCTAACATAGCAGTTTAGACCAGGAAGCAAGGATCACCATATCCAACTGAAATTACAGGGCCAGATTTAAAGGGAAGATATAATTATCCAAAGACTTAAGAGATGGATCATTGCCCTTCTAAGATGGTTAAAGCCAGTGGAGACTGTCTGGGCTTTTTACTAATTTTAAAGATGGAAATTGTGGATGTCTTTCTTACAGAGGGCAGGCTGCTAGCAAATCTTTTCAAAGATGCCATAGTAGGCACCTTAAAAAACCTTTCAAAGTCCAAGAAGGACAGTGTGCAAGTGCCCAGGCCTTGAGACAGCTTCATGTGACATCCTGCCTGTCGTAGGATCACACTGCCTATCAGCTACCCTTGAGTGATAGCCAAGGACCATCTTCTTCCCTTTAATTCATGAAGAGGACAGAAGGAGCAAGAATATCCCTTAGAGAAGTTGCAGGAGTTGAGTCATGCATTTACACATCTGCTAATTGGTGCAGATTTTTTCCCTCTTTTTTCACTGTTCCATAATTCTAATTTCATTGCTTTGAGGCCTCCTGTGTGTGCTGCCTATCCTACCTGTGTATTCCCAAGTGTGCTTATACAGCTTCCTGGAAGACTAGGACATTTGATGAAGTTCTGTGGATTGTAACTGGTATGAACTGGACTGGGTGGAAATGCCCACTGAAGAGACTCTAGGTCACTTGGAGTTAAGGTGGTGAACTGAGAGTAGCCTTCTTCCTTATCTCCATGCACTTTAAAAAACCCCAAAGCATCAGACTTTCAATTACTTTGCATGACCATGGCCAGACCAGCAGACATTGCCCAGGGCTTTTGAATTCAAATTCAAACAATTTTTATAAGCAAAACACACACACAAGTCCCCCCCAGAGCTACCAGCATCAATAATAATAATAATAATAATAATTCCTTCCAATCTAAAGTCACACCTCTGTGCCTGTGCATGCAAACTGTGCATATGTGCATTTACCTGTGGTAACACAGTACTGAAGTCTTTCTCTTTTTTCCTTTCCAACAGAGGGTGAAGTTTATGTCAGATCACCTTAGGCCAAGTATTAACTTTTTAAAAATAACTTGTTCAAATAGAATTTACAAAGAACAATACACCTTGCAAATAAAGGCCTTACACAGAAAGCAGTATTTTTCCAGTTTAAAAGTTTAGCTCTTTCTGATTAATTGCTCATTAATACTAAGTTACTAAATTAAGGGATTTAAATAATTTCAATACAGTACCTCAGCAGTTGTGAGGAATACATCCTCATCAATATGTCTCAGTCCACATGAAATAACGCCAAGGGCAACTCCTGGAAACACATAGGAATTGTTACCCTGTCCAGGATAGAGAGTTTGTCCACTTGGAAGAGTGACAGGATCAAAAGGACTTCCACTGGCAAAAATGCCACGTCCCTGAATTGTAAGAAGAAAAAGAAAGCACATTAGTTGAGAGATTGCTGTTGAGATGCTTCACACATCCTTTTAAATATCTGCCACTGTGGAAACTGGGTTGCATCTATTTAGCATCTCTTTTGAGAGGGTGTGAGAGCTATTTGGCTGAATGTGTCTCAAGAATGTCAGCATGCTGACCCTGGAGATCACTGGTGATTCTCTGTGACTGTCTAACCCTATCTGTACAATTTAGGAGGAGGGAAACTGAAGCCAGCAGTCATTATTCACTTTGTGCATCCATGCCAGAAGAAGGTACGTGAGAAGCAGGTATATGTCCAGAATTGCAAAACTCAAGGAACTCCCAGCAGATTTTTGGGCAACGCAAAGTACGACTGTGGCTGACAGGGCCCAGGCATCATGTGCAGACTGGTGCTGGTAGGCAGTATGGAAGAGCCAGCCTGTCTGGGGAATTAAGAGAATTTAGCTACATGGGTACAAGCTACACCATCACACTTCTTCTGAGGACAAGAGAACTGGCTCTAGCTCAGTTTAGGTTGCAGTTCATGTGGGAGTGACACTGCACAGGCTCTGCATCTGCAGCCCAAAGGCCCCTGGCTCCTGCCTCTCTGGGGAGGGAGCACCCTCAAATTTAAGCAGTGAATTTAGGTGGGGAAGAAAAGCCAGCCTTTATTTATGCTAGCACTGCTAAAGTGATAAATGTCACTGTTAAATACTTCAGAGGCACTTTGTATCAGAAATATCTATGCCTGGTTTAGAGAACAGGAAATGTGCATTTTAAAATAAGCCAGTGTTGCTATTCAGCTCTTCAGAAGAATATTCTGTTTGGTTTGGTGTCATGTAATATTATCATGGCCTGCTTATTATATGTTTTGGTCACAGATCAAATGCTTCAGAGTGTCTTTTGCTCTGTTTACCAGATGTGGTTACCCACTATAACCATCCCTTCATGTAGGCTGCTTCCCTGACTCCTGCACTGTGCTGTAATTGCATCTGTGCAGAGGGCAACAGGCATGCTAAATTTGTCTTTTAAACACTGAGAAACTGTCATTCAAACTGCCCTGTATGTGACAAGAAATCCAAACACATCCACTATGAAACACATACAGTCAGGTACTCACACATTTTAAATGCTAGACTGAATTACAGGATAATGTGTTTATCAGCACTTCTATAATAAATAAGCAAGCACAATTCTCTTAATTTTTACCTATGTTTCCATAATAGAAACCTGCAAGAGGAGTCAATTACCACAGTTCTTAATAAAGAATTAAAGATTCTGTTTCATGTATTGAAACATTTTCTTACCCTAAAGAGTATTTATGAAATCTCAAATGAAAAGCATGCCACTTTGTGTGTATATATTACACAAAGTGGTACAGTTCAAAAACAGACATGAGGCTTTAGTGATTGATGCTTCAGTTATAATAAAGATTATGAGTGTTGCCTGACACCAATAAAAGCTATGAAATGTTTTTATGAGGGTTCAAGCATGTAGTGAATTCAGTGAAATTGTCTTGATAAAATCTGAAAAACCTGTTACTTAATTTAACTCATCTTATCTATGCACAGAGACATGATTAGTACTTGCTACTCCACCCTCTGTCCTCCTCCCATTTTAAATTTAATTTCAGATTTACTTTTCCTGACATATGCTGGAAATATGTTTTAGTTACCTCTGTATATTTGTAGCACTGCTCAGCAGTGCATTCTGCTTTGCTGGTAGGGTTGCTGAGAGCAAAAATTATAGGACGTTTGTTTAAAGCAGCCATATCCTGAAGAATTTGTTTAGTAAAAGCACCACCGATTGCAGCAACTCCTAAAGAAGAAAAACACACACATAACAAGTAGACAAATGAAATTAATTCAAGGTAAGATATGCATGTCACTTGTAAAACAACAGAGCTCTTTCAACTGCCTCTCTCCCTCTTTAAAATGGAGTTCAACTTTTTTCCTAACATGCAGTTAAAGTAAAATTTTGTATAAAAGATGTTGCAACAGGGAAACTTCAGTATTATCCCTAACACAAGGCAGAACCTATTCACACCTGTACAACTTGGTGAATTTCTCCTTTCACTTTTCTCAGGCCCTTTGTGAAAACCTAACCTGTAGCTACGTCCAGTAAGGATTAGACAGATGCAACTCTGGCTCCTAAAGTCTTATGCAACAGACTGCATAGTTTCTCCCACATCCAGTGTGTCAGGTTTCAGTTTTTTCTGACATGATGAGTAAAGTGTCTGCCTTCTATAGCTGAGATGAGCTGAGCTGATGAATAATTCCAATTTTGAGTCTAAGCCTTCTCTGACAGGAACAATTTTTTTTTCATACATCCCATTTCATCGGACCAGAGATGCTTTTCTGTTTCTCATACTGTCCACATTTACAAACTGTCCACACAGTTCTTTTTCACAGGAACTGAATGCCAGTCTTGCAGCATGAAAGCATCTGAGTTAGGTTGCATTCTGCTGCATTGCAGACATGTAGTCAGTACTTAGATGTTGGACCTCAGACAATTCACAACCAAAGAGGGAGGTGAGTGATGTTTTTGAGATGCCAAGTACACCCATATTTCTGACTAATCTACTAGAGCTGTGAATCCAGGATAAGGTCCTTCCTACACCTTCCGTGAAAAACAGTAAACAGATCTAAGGATCTTTATTTTCCAGGAGGCCCCTCTCATCCGGCTTGGAGATAAGTTAGCCTCCTTTTTCCTCAGAGACCCCAGTGCCTGATACTCTATTCTGCTTTCCATACAGTATCTGAGTTTCAAAATCAGGAAAAAGAGCTGGTTTTCCCTCTCTTGGGGGAGTGGAAATGGATTAAGACCCATGCTGGGAGAGGAGAGGCTGGAACTTGGGCCTCTCTTGGATCAGTACTGTAACCTCTCATCACTCGTGCTCAAATGAGCATCCCAACAGTGCCCAGTCTGAAAGGACAGCCTGAGGAGAGCACAAGGTCCTTGGAGGGAGGTGAAAGGGGCCCTCACTGCACAGAGCTGCCTACAAGGCCGTGCTTCAGGACTGACATTTCTTTAACGCACCTTGGAGTATTTTCTGATTCCACATGAAGCATGGTATCACCTGGCACATACTAAGGTTTTTTGCAACTCTGAGCTCTCTGTACTTCACCTTCTATGAGTGGACAAAGATGCTTGGATGCAAAAACTCAGCTAGACCAGCTGGGCCACTGTGTGTTTGATGAACAGTTGTGGCAGTCGTGATTTTGACCCACTTGTATAAGAGCCTATATACACCTTAGTTTCTGGTTAAATCTTCAGCTGCCAAACGTTTAATGTCTTCTAAAACGGCTTCTGGACAGCCAGAAGTAAGAATGACAACTATCTGCAGATATAAAGTTAAAACGAAGTGCTCATTGACTTTTTTTTTTCTTTTAATTGCAATTTCTCATACTCGGTCAAGCTAAATTAAGGCTTTTTCTTGAGCCATTGCAGGCAATTAAATGTATATGAGAATCTGCTGAGACAGAGCTAAGTAAAACATTGGGAGAAGGACTATCAGCGTATTTCCCCATGACTCCTGCTACCCCAGGGAACATACTGAATGTCTAGTCACCCAAACCAAAAATCCCCAATATTAGTTTCCATTGCTGTTTCTGATGGAAGAGCCTTCATTACACAGAACTGATAAGAGAAAGTGACCTTGAAGGAAAGTCACACAGGTTTATATGATACACAGTAAACATCCCTATTTCATGACAGCAAATTCCCTAAGCATCCACACACCTTTATCTCGATAAATATTCATTCATTCTATTCTTCTGTCCCTCTTGCTTTTCCAGCCTTGTAGTCTACTAAGGAAGTTCTCTAGACCAACTTGGTCTCTTCTTGCAGTCTTATCTTCATGTAGCATAGGAAAAGATAAACTTCATTTACCTCACTGATATCATTGTCAAAAGCAGATTTTACTGGACTAGGACCATGTGGTCTAGGCATAGTCAAAAAGGTATCTGTTAAAATGTAGGGTAATTTTCACTATGGCATTTCAGTTTTTCTAGCATCTGAAGAATGTCTTTACTGGCCACATAGATTAATCTTCAAGTCCTACTTATAAAAAAAATATTTAAGAGTACTTCCAGTTCATTCCTGAAACTGTTGCTGAAATACAATAACCAAACTACAGAGAGCTGAGCAATCCATTACTGAAAGCACAATCCTGCAGCTTTTATAAAAGAAAATGTGTTCATAAAATCTGCATTTTGGTCTGCATAAAGGACTGCTGGCTAAGGACCTAAATATGAGGGAAAAGAAGATTCAGATAGAGCACACTCATATTCACACAGCTTTATATGTGCTTAGCTCTGTTTTCTCACTCTAGGTTTGAGGTTAGTTGTATTACACCATCCACATTAAATCAGAAATAATTTAGGAAGGTGCTAAGGTCCTCCATCAGATGCTTAAACCAAGCTGGATTCTTTCCCCTGTAAAATGGATGTCTCGGAATGAAAGCAGTGTTACATGCTTGGATAGTTACTGTTTGTTCAGTTGCTTAATAGAATCCATTATGCACCCAGTGTTTTCTGAAAACACACAAAGGTGAACTCTGTTCAGAGGAACTTGATCTTGTCTTCGGACAAAGCCACATCCCCAGTTTTTTTCCAACAAAGAATAAGGACATTGCTTTAAAGTCAAAGAAATTACCTATTAGCACGGACGGTTTTATATCTTTAACAATATCTTCTAGACTTTTCATTTCACCATGTTCGTGGGCAAAACGCTGTTTCTCAGATGTTAATGAGGCACGGCCCTGAGTAAGGAACAAAAAGAAAAATGTATTTAATTTTAATGTAATCTAAAATCCTGAGATAATCAGTTTACAAAGTATCTGGTTTCATGCATCCTATTTTCATTTCTACTTTTGCATCTGTCATATCAGACAAAGTTACACTGTCTACAGCTTACATGCTTGGGATAATTTAGGACTAATCTATTTCCCTAAGCAGTAGATAAAATCAATAATTTTACTTTAAATTGATAACAGCTGTAGAACACCACTGTCTTAACATCTATATGAACATCTATATGATATTCATAACTTAGTAAAGTAAAAATAGTTTCTCCTAGCTTTTTCAGCTTTCCTCTTGTCTAAAAGTACAGAGATAATATGGTGTGAGTATACAGATTATAGGGGAGCCTATATTTTGCTTCACATTCTTCATATTTAAGTCATTCATTATTAAGAAGGGAATAAAAATAATTCTAACCAGATGTCTGGTGCACCGTTTTTGCATTAACAAAATTGACTCAGCTGTTAAAAAACTTTCACCCTGATCTCCACAGGCAATTTCCACCCACTGATGCCCAAGAAGGTTTCCAAAAGGAATATGACAGATGCAGGAGAAAGGGCTACAGAGTATTATTGACATTGACTGGGCTGCAAAGAGGATTTGAGCTCAGTGTAAGTAATGTGGAGTACGGGGCAAGAAGGGGCCACAATCTGTGAAAATTCTATTAGTTGTCTAAATACACGGAGCTCTGTCTGTACACAGACAGCTGAAAATTTCACCAGGAGAGTTTGAAATGTGTACACCTCCACCCCCTGTTTTAGTCTCCTGCCTGCAGAAAACATCACTGCAATGGGCACTTTTCAAACACAAGTCTAGGAGACGGTTCCAGCTCCTCAAATCTTACAAAGAAACATATTAAACAGATATATAGGGAAGTACATGAGGAAAATTGAATGCTAAATGTAATTTTCACCAAATAGCCAGAACAGATGTGTATCAGCTCCCCAGCCACACCTTTTCCAACTGATAAGATGGAAGTTTCCTTACTCTTAGCAAGTTTATTAAGACTACACTGAAGTATTGAACAGAATTCATTCCACGATTCACCAGAGTCTATGAATTTGAAAATTTTGGCTCAATTTAGTACTGCATATACCATCAGACATAAGCCGTGGCACTTTTGCTCAATTTTAGCAAAACTGGGAAAGTTGATGCTACATTTCAGACCATTTCAGACCACAGTTCTGCAGTGTGGCAACATGTGGCTGTGCCAGTCCCATCCTCTGCTGGTCCTGGGACAGCCACTGCAAGAGCTGGTGGGCAGAGGAAAAGGCTGGTTTTTATTTCCAGCGAGGAAATGCTCTTCCATCCCAAAGGGTACCACAGGAAGCTGCGGGAGGCTGTTATGTGGTCAGGGCTGACTGAGCTGGTCTGCCCCACAGGATGCCAGCTTCTTTTGGCTCACCCACGATTACAAGGCATTTCCAGAGATTTCTCTTTCCTACAAATTTTTATGTCTGCAAGGGCTTATGCAGGTCTTAAGTGTTCTCCTAGAGCGATTAGCACAGAAATACTGAGAAGTGGGCACTTGGTTTCCTTTGTGGATAAAATGTGAAATTGCCAGCCCTGAGGAAATGCTGCAGTATTGATCATCTTTGGCATATTCATACTTGAATCATTCCACCATCATAAGCATTTTGCAGTCTGCCATTTCCCAGCATCCCAGCAGATGTCCCCACAGTCTGCACACACACTTTAGACCCATCTCATTTAAAAGCAGGAATTTTCCTTAACATTTTCAGGGGAAAAATATGAAGCTTTCTTTTCAATCAGCAAAGGGGAAAAAAAAATAATTATGACTTCCAGGCCAAAAGCTTGTTGCTAGGATTAACTCAAAATACTATAATAAAAGCCACTTCTCATTCTAATCTGCTGGTTGGTTGGAATCTCAATGGTTCGTGGAGCCTCACTTGGAGGAAGGTTTCCTGGGGAGCCAGGAGTGGAAGTCATGGGCCACCATCCAATCCCAGGATCCCAGGCTGCTTCTTCAGCTGATTCCTTAATGGCTCATCATGCTGCTGTTGAGCAGGTCAGTTTTCCATCTGGCCTCAAAACCCAACCTCTAGGAGCCTGCCCTGGGCTACCAAGCAAAAAGAAATCACCTCCAAGGGCTGTGACCGGCTCATTCTTCAGGCTGTGGCAGGCTGGGAGTTCTGAGCCCCTCCAGGATCTGCAGATCTGGGCAGATCACTTGGGAAAGGTGACCTCTGATTTTTCCCACAGTGCATAACAGCCAAGAGGACAGGCTGATATCTTAGTGGATGAGAATGTTGATTTCTTTCGTTTTCATTTTCAGTCAGAATAAATAACCAAAATCCTTCATGAAGCAGATTTACTTCGTTATACAGTTTTACATTTGATTGGCTTTCGAGGAGGTGTCAAAACACTTATTGATGGAAAACCAAGGATTCAAAGTCCTGACATTGATGATGACCTCTCATTTAATTAGCTGCAAAGGAGTACTCAAACAGTGAGGATGTGATCTGCTGCAACATTTTTCAGGTCACTGGCTGTTGAGACTAGTACTAGCCAGATGGACCAGCTTAGGTCAGATTCACTTCTGTCTTATCTTAATTTCTATCTTCTCTTAATTTCACACATGATAATAAAAGTCTTTTTTAAAAAATACTCAAACAAACAAAAACCCCAATGAAAGTCAAACCTCAAACAATTTCAAATTTATTTATTTATTCAGCTTTGGTCTGAATTAATTTGATCCCACTAGTCAGAATGGATCATGTCTCCAAGTAAATATTTTTCTAGCATGTTAACTAAGAATGAAATATTAAATTATGTGGCTTAACAAAAATAACAACAGCTACGTGCATAGAGATTTTTCCTTGGAAAATGCTTATAAAATAAATTCTATCATAGAGCATTTAAAAAAAATATTTATTTTAAAATAGATTAGAATCACAACATGGTTTGGGTTGGATGGGACTTTAAAGATCATCTCATTCCACCCACCCTGCTGCCATGGGCAGGGACACCTTCCACTAGACCAGGTTGCTCAGAGTCCCATCCAGCCTGGCCTTGAACACTGCCAGGGATGGGGCATCCACAACTTCTCTGGGCAACCTGTTCCAGTGTCTCACCACCCTCAATGTAAAAAAATTCTTCCTAATATCTAATCTGAACTGACCCTCTTTCAGTTTAAAGCCATATAATCCCCTGTCCTATCAGTCTGCCCTTGTAAAAAGTCCCTCTCCAGCTTTCTTGTAGGCTCCTTTTAGGTGCTGGAAGGCTGCTACAAGATCTCCCTGGGGCCTTCTGTTCTCCAGGCTGAACAATCCCAATTCTCTCAGCCTGTCTTCATATGAGAGGTGTCAGAAATGTATTTTAATTGTTAATTCAGTGATCCTAAAGAAGCTACACAACACCTCCCTAAAAACTCTGTCTAAGATTTCAAGACCAGCCAGTTGACTTGATCACAAAACTCTGATAGTTTAGAGGTCAGTGCTTTAGACAGTATTTTTAGTTCCCAAATTGACAAATTCTAAATTCTGCTCTCCACCATGTAGAAAGGCAGCAGCAAGAGCATGACTAGCTTTCCTCTGTGTCCTGTCAACAGGACAAGCAAGGACTTGCAGCAAGGAAGAAAAAATTCAGTTTTGTGCATTTTTTCAAATTAAGGGGTTGCCAGTCCATTTAGTACAAGCCTCCAGACTTCCGTCCCCAAATGCCTACAGCTGGAATAAGAAATCAAAGAGTTTTTGTCAGTCAGAAGAAAGAAGAGGATGGAGCCAAAATGCAGAAGTCTCAGTTTCGGATTTGTGGGGATTGCTTCCCGACACTGGAGAGATGCAAAGTGGATGGACCTGTCAGTGCTGAGCTGCTCTGACGAAAACATCTTCCAGAAGCACAGAATCTGTCTTCTTACATTTCTATTTCCAGCCCTGGCTTAGCAGCTTTTGTACTCTGGCTGCTAGGAAATGAGCTGTAGAGTATCAACACAAGGCAGCATAAATCAGAAATTGCTCTGGTCTGTCTGCATCTCCATAATCCTAAAATGCTAACAGGGCACGGAGCTCAGTAATATTTCCTTTCTTCTTCTAATAGGAAAAAGAAAAAACGCAAAATACCCCACACTTTGAAGAGTTTGAATGAGCTCTGGGGTTCTATGTATGAAGCTCTGAGTCTTTTAAGTAGAAACATCATCTTCAGTCACATTCTGATTTGTCTTCTCAGTCGACTGTTTTGCTCTTTCAGCATTATTAAAAATTCATTCAGTCAATGAAAAGGGCTTGGAAAAATCAGCAGTTTGAAGACATGCCCTTTTCAGTACACTAAGCCTCCACACAGTCTCATTTGTTTCACTGAAGGACTTGAATGCTCGCCACACAAGGGGGAGATTTTTTGGAGAGTTTTTCCAGGGGTTCCTATCAAAGGATGTTATTGCACTGTTGTTCAAATAGCTGTATGAAGACTCATCTAGGCCAGACGTCAGCTGTCTTTGATGCCGAGGGGTTTTTTGCTTTTTGCTTTTGCCTTTTTGCCTAGTCCATGCTAGCATTCTGGAGCTGTTTCAGATTAATAATACCCTATATTCTAGACAAAATAGAGCCACCTATCTCTACCGCTTTCCAGGGCTGAGAACATGCTATGGCAGAGTGACGACCGAAAGACTAACCTTTAATTCTGTGCCTTAATTGAGAATCTTTGTAAACTGTGTTTTTTGTTAGAACAGCATATATATAGAGCTATGGGATAGAGAGAAGCCATCTTTTTATTCTTTTCATCTTTGGATCTTTTTCTTTTGCCATTTTTTCCTTACCCAAATCTTTTGTAGGGCCTTTGTTCCAGGCTGGGGGAGGGACTATCCATCCCCCATTTGTATTTCGGAAAACTTCCAAAATAAAGTTTTTACTTTTTCCCTACTTTTATAAAAATCTGCCTCCAGCTTCTGTTTTGCCGCTCAAAAGGTGGGGGGGCAGAAAAAGGCAACATCTTCAGTTGTATTTTCTATTTTGAATAGCATATATAAATGTACATAAAGATGTCTATTTCCTGCATCCAGTGACAGTACCTAAATCCAAATCCAAAGTCTTTCACACTGAATTCCACAGATGAACTAAGAAACTTAACATGATGCCTGTGCAGCTATTCAGAGGGGAACATAAAAACTCACAAACTCTTTCAATAGAAAGAGGAAGGCAAAGTTAGAAAAAGAGGCTATATATTCTTTTTGCTTTTACTTCTCAAATGTATTCAGCATCCCAAGAAAGAAATAAAATAGGCAGCAAGATTTTATACTTTGCAATTTTATACATTCCTATACGATTTTCTTATCTTACATAGAATAATCAATTTTCTAGGGGCATTACAGTAAGTTTGCCTGAATTGAAAAAACCCCCAGAAAACAAAAACAACCAACCAAAAAACTACTAAAAACTAATGTACCACGAAGAAAATCATAGTATCTTTAATGCATAATCAGGCTGCCAGAATAGACTATACAATACACTTTCACTAGAATGCTGAAGGTTGAGAATATTAATAATACTCAAAAAGATTAAGTCCAAAGACTCGGTGAAAATACCAGAAACTACTTTGTAGGGGAAAAGTATTGCCTCTATCACAGTACAATACTGTACCAAGAAACTGACGGGATATTTTGGATTTGAACAAAAGAGAACAAAGCAGCCTGAAAACAGATATATTAGAAGTCACTGTGGTATTTCAAATGGAAAGTAATATGAACTAAATCCTTTATTAGTAAATTAATTACAATGTGGACTGTGTTAAATCAGCAGATGAAGTACAAAGATAAAGAAACAACAGCAGCATTCTCTGATTGTGACATTATGTATGAAAGATCTTGGCAATCCTAAAATGTCTGTGTCTCTAATGACTCTTAATGGATGGGAGACACTGATATATTATCATTACAAATAGCAAAAGCATAGTCACCTGAACACTAGGACCTTTCCATTCAAGAAGGAACAGGAAGTAACAGGACTCACTAGTTAACAGTTTTATGAAAAAATTGCTTGTATTTTGGATTTGAAATGAAAGCAGTTCACAGTTTTAGGGAGGGTTCTGAAGTTTTAGTTTCAGTGTCTGATCAACAGGGATCAGGTTTCAAGCAAATGTACATCACCGTTTTCACAGAAAGTTACTCATATCGTCATATTATAGCCAAACTGAGGCTCAGATAACAAACAAAAATGACCCATCAATAAAACCCTGAGAAATTTCATAGAAAACAGCTGTAAAAACAGGAGACCAGACTGCACAGCAGACATCTATATGGGAAATGAGAAAACAGGAGGCAAATCTTACAAATACCACCAAAGTGAAGTCTAATGCCATGGCCTGTTTGAGCTGGTTCTGCCGGGGCTGGCCCATGAACCAGGACTGAGGAGCAGCTCTGTGCCAGCGAGGCGAAGGAGGCAGGGCTGGAAGCTGTCCAAGAACTGCTCCTTCCATCAGCTGGGAGGCAGCTGCGGATCAGCCAGAGCACCCTGGTGACTGCGCTGTCCCACATTAGAGGCAGCGCTGGCACTCGTCCCGTCTCACAACCACGGAGGCACAAACCTATTTATAGAAACACTCGCCTCCATTTCACTGTGTCAACTGTGGCTTATTTAAACAGGAGATCAGAGATCAGTACACAGATAAATTAATAAAATAATTTGAGGTTCTTAAATACTGAAGACATGGGAACCACAAAAGACATCAGAACGGCTGACCAGAGAGCAAAGCAGTCCACTAGTAAGTTGAGTATGTCCAACTGCAAACGTTTTGGGTTTACTTGCATTTTTCCTCTGAGTTCCCTACTGCAGAGTTAAGAGCAAAACAAACAGAAAAGCAGTTGTGAAGAAAAAAATGTGGTTAAGAGTCATGGGAGAAGGTGGTGAAACGTCTCCCTGCTGGGAGTTGGTCTCTACATGGCCTTTTATCTCTTTCATCACCAGTAAATCCATGGTCTAAAGGTTGTTGATGAACCATCTGGAGAGCTCTAGGCAGGGACTACAGAGGGACCTCCCTGGGGAGCCATGAAAGGGAAGGGACAGGAGGGGCACAGAGAGTGGGCTGGGAGGGGACAGGCCAGGCTCCCCTAGCCAGAACTCCAGGACAGCATCAGGTACAAGGAGTCACAAAATGCAAAATAAAAAAGGTGGAGGTATGGACATGGACTCACTGGGCAGGGGTTATCTGAAGCCCAAGAGCCTGCAGGTGGCAGGCACTCCTGTGCCACCGCATTTAGGCACCAAAAAGCAGAGACATGTAAGCCCTCCCATCTCCACATACAAAGCCTCTAATTATAGTGACAGTGCCTCCTGATCAGGCCCATCATCTAACACCTAAAGGTGAAGTACATTAAAACCAAACCAGGCAACCTGGACACAGAATTAATAAACAGTTTGTTGCCAACTGCATGCAAAAAACACAACATTTTGAGCAGACAATGTCATAATAGTTGGCTGTAAAACATACAATTAAGGTAAGAAATATAATTCTGGTGTTGACTTTAAAACACATTGTTAGAAGACTAGGGCTGTTAAAGTCCAGCAAAATTTATAAAGTACTCTTTCCATGTAAATAAGCACACATGGTTAATAGACTAGCGAAGTTAACCAGCAGGACAAAATTTACAAATGCAATTATTTCAAGAAGATAAGGTCTGAGAAGCAAATCACAAATCCACAGAACAACAGAAAAGTGAGCAAATCAGCAACAGAGCATGAGCAAAAGAACTCATGAACCACCCAAATTAGGTCCACATTTCATCAGTACATCTAATGCATACAGTGTCAGAGAGTTAGATGCCAACAATGGTAACAGATTTTGGTGATGTCTCTTTCAGAGAAACACCTCACCAATCATCCTTTTGCCTTGTCCTCACTTGTTTTCATACATAACTCACTGAGCATGAGTAATGCCACAAGCATTCAGAGACAAATTAATGTGTTTCCCTTTTGCAAAACTTATACTTGATATAGAACACAATAAATGCAAGATGAAAGTGCACAGACTAATTCCCCAGACATCAGAAAAACTGACAAAGCAAACAAGGATTGCTTCACTGGCAAAATAAGGCAGAAACTCCTTTGAGTGATTGTGGCGCCTTGGAGATACCCAAGGCATTGCATCTTTGCTAGAATGTAAATCATTTTTTTGGCTCAAAAATTCCTAGCCAGTTGCAGTCAGCCATAAAAGAACAGATCAGGAACAGAAGTGTCAGAATAATTGACTGTTGATAAAAAGAAAGCTAGAAATACATGAAAGTTAGCAGAACAGGCAGACAGAATATTAAGTGGCATACAAAAGTTAAAATTAAAACCATTATCAAATTCATCTCTAGAATGAAACTGAAACTTTTTAAAAGAGCGATTACAGGTAGAATTAAAAGAAAATTAGTAACAATCAGACAGTCTGGATGGGATTCAGTTCAATATTATGATATTTAATTGTGAGCTCTGAAGATTGCTTCACTTGTTATATGAGTCTGCTGGCTGTAATGGGAGTGACTACAACTATATGGCACTGAAATTTGGGAGTCGTTCCCAAACGTTCCCCTTTCTCTTCCATCATTCTCTAAGCAAAGACTGAACTATGTATGTACCCAGTTTTGACCAAACCATGAATTTTAATCAGCGTCATATCCACTGCCAGTTAATTGTTGTTGCGAGGATCTTTTCCAAATAAAATTGTCAGGGATAATGAAATGGGAAAAGGAGGAGGAAAAATGAAATCCTTTTACAGGTTTATCTACAGGTTTACCTGGTCATCAAGGACCACAGAAATTGGCAAACTTTTGGGATCTATTTCAGTCCTCCTCTTAGAAGGATCAATATCCTGAGGTCTTCCCCCATCAGACCTCAATGGATATTCTTGTGCTTGCCCTACAGGGGATAAGATCACACGTCTAATGGACATTTAAAATACAAATCACTCGACTAGACACAAGTATTACTGTGCTGAACTACAAGAATAGAGTACAAAACTATCCAAAGCAACATTGCTCCCTCTTGAAACACTCTTTAAAGTTAAGGATGACATTTATCCCTATGTGAAGGGACAACTTTTGTGCACTAGAGATTATGTGGTGTACAAAAATGTAATGCTGCCTTGCAAACTACAAACTTCACTGCAAGAGAAGCATGTTTGGCAGCCCAGGAACATTCCCATCAGCGTGTCCATCCTCAGCACAGGAGCAGCCATCCTTGGCAGAGGGCGGTGGGGGTTTCTACCGAGTCCCTTTAAATATTAAGAATGCCTTATTATTATTTGTATCATGTTTGTAGGAAGTTCCAAGAACCATCTTGCCTATCACCCTACCCTGCTCTTGGTATTGCCTTAAAGAAAAAAAAAAAAAAAAAAAAGAAAATAGAAATCTTTGTAGCACATTACTGAAATGTTCAGACAATGGTGAACCTTCTGAACATCCCAACATCGATTATCACATTCTGCCTCTTCTCAACTACTTGACGCAAAAGAATTTATAGTCTTTGAAGTTCATGGGTGAAGATTTGGCCACTAATACAGCTAAAAACATGACACTACTTCAGCTTTAAAAAAGACACAAAATGTGTTCGCAACACATCACACATTTATGTAATCTGTGTGATTAACAGAAAAAAAATATGGGAACACTGGAAAATATGGGAAATGGAATGTGGGAGACATTACCCACCAATGTGTTTATATAAGTAAATATTTAATCAGACAGAATGCAATTGTGTGACAATTCAGAAATTCAGAACAACAGATGAGTCCCAACTGCTTATGTATGATCTTCAAGTACACAAGAGCACAAAAGCAACTTTAAAATTGTCTTTTAATTAAACATTAAAATTACCGTTTGAATGCACTGGGATATTTAAGGCAGTAAGTTTCAAAAAGTCACACAGTTTAGGTGGAAAAATTCTAATGATATTATGATCTGCAAACCTCCCTCATCCACCTTTGGAAAACAATTTGTTTCAAAAAGAAGTTCTCTAGAATGAAGTATAGAACACAACTATAGACAGTATAACAAGCACAGCCTTCATCACCAGCTCTTTTACCACAACATAGCAGAAAAGTTGGTCATCAGGCTTGGTTTAATGAAAACACATGGTTCCCATGGGGGGGAAAATAAAATTAACAGGAAAATGAAAACACAGCTGCACTTGAACTAAAATTAAAAAGCCACAAAGGAAAAATTCAGTAACAAAAGCCTGATAAGTGACTTCGTGGCAGCTTTTGCGGGTGGGGGAAGAAGAAAAAGGTGGAAACTGCAGCCAGGTCAACAACAGTTCTGTGATTATTTTTCTTTGGTTAGAACTGGTTGAAATTCTATAGAAAGTAGATGAAAGGAGAAACAATGTTTAAATCTATAATCATGCATTGCAAAATTAATGATCAAAGGACAGCACAGAATATAAATGATGTAAAAATTAGTTTAGTTGGACAAAGTAATTGCTGAGTCTTCAGCAATTCTGTTATTTCTCATACTGCTAAAGCAACAGATCAGAATATTTCTAGGACTGAAAAAAGTCCCCCTGCTTCAAGTAAAACTCTTTTGATCAAGCAGGTTTTGGTGAGGCAAATTTTAAGGGACTCTTATTGAACAGATTTCCATTGTTACTTATCCTTGTAAGAAATAAGTGTCAGTTTAGTTCATGCAAAATTTGGTTAACTGGTGATCTAGGCTGTGCTCTTGAAAATTCTTACCTTTACAATAATAAAAAGGTTTGTAATAATAGAGTTCTTCTGATTGTACAGTGTTCTCATAAATTTTCCTCATTTTACTTCTCTTATCTCATTTCTAAGAGTTTGGAATGTCCTTCAAGCCTTGCAGCACTTTTCTGCAATCAGCTGCAGCCAAAATAATTTCCTAAGTGGACCTAAATCACAGCATTCTCTCTCAGGCCAGAAAAAGAAACTAGGAATAGCTTAAATATTTACTTGCTGTATATATAACTTCCCAGCAGTTAAATCTCAAGCCTCAAGAGGCTTACATTGTATTTTCTTTCTTTGCGGGGAGGGTATTTTGGTTTTTGGGGATTTTTTTACTATTCAGGGGGAACATTTTGCTGCAGGAGAAAGCCAAGAGAGGCCTTGCACAGCCCTAGACCGAGGACATGTTTCCTTATACCTAGCGCCGGCCTTGCACTGACAGATGTCTCCTTAAACACAATGCAGCAGTGGGCACCCACCTATTCTCAACCCTCCCAGGACAGCCAGACGGGAAAATGGGTGCTCCCAGGTCTTCCAGGAACACAAGCAATGACCTGAAATGTGCACCGTCGGCTCCTGCTGCTTGCATCAACATCTGGCCACAAATTCAGCCCTAATCTACCTCAGACAGCTGTTATGTCTGGCGATCACAAACAGTTCACAAATATACTCCAGGCAGGACACGAAATTCAGTGGATTGCTTTTTGGACAAAACCCAAATTAAAGCTCCACCAAGAAGAATAAGCAGAGGAAAGGGAACATCGAGGGTGTGTGAGACACTGATTGATTTTGGCACTGCTTGAGAGCGCAGAAGCTCGAAGGTGGTGAGGAAAGTATGCAGTCCCTGAGTCACTAAAAATTTAGGACCTGTGAAAGGAATGAGTCGCTGCGTACCAAGAGCAACAACCCAGCTTCTCAGCTGACTGGCAAATTAGCAGCGAGAGGTGCGAAGAGGCAGGGACAAGAAACGAGGGAGAGAGAGGGAAGGCTGGTTAACCACCTCAGCAGGATGGACATGCAGCTGGGACCTGTTTTACTGCTTCAGGGCTGTGTGAAGTTCGTACAGTTCTGCCCCTCTCAGTTTGTTTCCTTAACAACACTAGGAGGTGATTTTAGTTCAATTTTATTATTTGATAATCCCAGTTTCTCTGGTGAAAGAAATGGTGCAACAAACAACTTCTCTTAGGCAACCTCAGGGTTTCAACAGCCACAGACAACACACAGCCCTTCAGCCATTTATGTTTGGACACAAAATCACTTCAAAATTATTAGATGAAAACCAAGAAGATTAAAAACACTCATTAAACAAACCAAAAAAACGCACCAGGAAAAAAAAAAAAAATCTGTGTCCTAGATAGTGGCAAATACCTGCATTCTTCTGTATATGATCAGGCTACTTTCTTGCCTTCTGGCAAAGGATGTCCAAGATGACCTTGGTAATATTTGCTCATCTCAATGTGTATTTTCCCTGTAACAGTATGAGTGAAAGGTGCTGTGATGCTGTTCAACAAGCCAACAGATACTGGCTGCAGAATGGACCCTCCTGATGCAAAGGTATGTGAACCACGGAAGACCTTTAATGTCAGACAGCCAGAGAACACTGCACAAAGTGCAGCACCAACAAAGATGACCACAGACACTGCAAACTGACCGGCAAGGTGAAAAAGCAAAGCCAACTGGCCTCTCATCCATTTCCTTTAAGTAGCTTACAAACTATTAAATATACAGCCACCTTTTAAAACATACCAGTTTCTTTATTCTGGCACATGGAATTCCTATGTTTCTTTATTTTGGCACATGGAAGGAATGAGGTAAGGGTGACTGATGAAGTCTCTCAGCAGCTTCAAATTCTGACCAGTGTTGATAGCACTGCAGACCACAACATCTGCCACATGAGCTGTATCACTGTGCAGAGAAGCTATTTGTTGCAGTGTATCTCAGTTCCTGCAGAAGGATGACTTGCCTGACGTCCCAGTAATGTACCTATACATCTTTGTGCAAGACTGTGCTAACGAATAATAGTCGCTTTAAGATGGGAAATACTAAACCGCTAAGTTAAACATTTCTTTTTTCACACATTTTTTAATGAACTGTTGAAAAATTCTCTTCATTATGTGCTCATCCCTAATAGAAATAGAACTCCAAGGATAATCATCCCCCCACCCTGAAGTAACATGGCAATCTGTCATTAATTTAATAAACCTTAGAAAAGAAAAACAAGTTCTTATGCCAAGAGAGATATATTGTTGCAGTTGCTTTCACAAAGAATATGTTCTTGTCTTTATCTACAGAGGGCAAGTACTAAAGGAATGATAAAATTGTATTACCTTTACAACTAATCCCTTTGAGTCAACCAACCATATTCTTTTGGTAGCTGCATCTTTGGATATCCCTTCTTTTTCCATAGCCATAACAATGAGGTTTGCTATCCCCAGTGCAGCCTGAAGGAAAAAGAAGAAAAGTAGTGTACGTAACAACAAATGAAAGAAATCCCCTGCTCACCTGTTTCAGTTGCCCATTATTTAGGTAAGTTTCCTAATTTTATAAAGCAACAAAACTGAACCATTATTTTTTCATAAAGTAAACCTAATGAACTGTTGCTACCATTTGGTAATTAAAAACCATAATGTAGAAAAATAGCATAGATAAATCTTAAATCATATAGATAAATATGATTTAGATAAACCTTCAGATGGCACTTAGAGTGTGGAGAGTCCTGTAAATGTTTAGACTGGAAATTAGAAAATGCTAGGAAAAATATTTATTCCATACAATAACACTTCCAGCTGAAAGTGTTCAAGGCCAGGCTGGATGGGGCTCTGAGCAACCTGTTCTAGTGGAAGGTTCCCTGCCCATGACAGCAGGGGTCAAATTAGATCATCTTTAAGATGATCCCTTCCATTCCAAACCATTCTATCATTTTATTATATTAATCTCAGAATACACCAAACTTTTTTTCTTCTTTGAAATTTTTGTAATTTAAACTAAAGGAAATAACAGTCTGCATGCCAGAAAGTAAAACACATTCTTAAGAGAGTTTTTGCTCTTATCTTTTTCTAAGATGTCCATCAGGAAGGTGAGTCTCCTTTTACCTACTATTCATGTGTTTTGTAACTCTAGAGTTGGCTGTGCTCCCAGTCAGAGCAGGAGCAAGAAAAACTCACTTATCAATATTTTGCTGAAACATGTTTCATTCTTACTAGATTTTATAGTATTTCATCCAACAGATTAAATGTCATACAGGTACAGATTGAACACCAGGCGACAAAACAAGCCAACAGACCATTCAATCTTTCTGATTACTGACTCATATACACATTTATGGGGTTGATTCTGTTTCTTGTTCTTTATTACTTAGTTTCACCAAGAATCAAGTGAGATTCCCCTTTTTTTTTGTTAAGAAATAAGTAGTTCTATTAAAAATCAGCTCCTGCAACAGGGATGACATCTACCACTAGCTCTTTGCATCAACAGCTACACCAACAATACTGACCAAAAAATAAACATTAGACCATGGATTCACCTGCCTGTTGAACATGGAGCAAAATCAGGGGAAGGAACTCCAGAGAGATGGATAGTTTTGACGCACTAATGCATTGACATGCCAGGTACGGATACAAGTCGTTCAGAAAACTGCAGATGTAGCACCAAACATTTAATGAAATTAAAGAAGCCCGCATGGGGTTGTGGACTTCATACAGAGATGACAAGCCACACTGTATGTAAGTACAACCTTCAGTTGTGTGTCAGTGGCTTAGAAATTAATACTGAAAAATTAGTAATAAAAAAATGGTGTGCATAAAGATCTTCAGAAATGGATGATATATACAGATATGCAGAATACTGAAAAACCATATTCAATGACAAAAATCAAAGGGGTACTGCTTCTTACTGAATAATGCTGACTCGGGTAAATACGTTTTATATACTTTCTCTGGTGTATTTCCTAATCTTTCAAAAAGGTTTTGTTTGTTTATATTTGAGAGCAGTTCAAAAATTTACAGTTGAAGAGCTAAAACTTGAAGTTCTAACAAGAGAACAGATCTCAAAAAAATGTCTTATTTTTCTGTAAGTTTACATTTGAATTAAAAACAACTTTCAGCAGGTGTTAGTGATCATTCTACCCATTGAATCTTCTTGTTAAGTGGACACATGTAAGTTGATTAATTATTAAGGAAAATCATCATAGTACAATTTTTCCTGACATAAAATAATACATACCTCTCCAGCTCCCTGGAACAACACTGTGTGATCTGATAACCTGTTCTTGGTGATGCGCAGAGCTGCAAGAAGACCTGCAACAGCAACAGATGCAGTTCCTGAAATGAAAAAAAAAAAAGAATATATTTGTTATTCTGGAAACAATTACAAAACACTACATGTAAGATAATACCACAGCATTTGTTGGCTAACAGATACAAGTACTGAGGGTAGTAACAAACAGTTGAGTGGAATTAGAGTTTGCTCTACTTTAGTCTTACAAAAGTTAAATGTAAATGGGAATAGCATCAGAGTAATATTAGGTAAAATATGATTGATTCTACTGGATGGGCATAATGACTGGGCCATTCAAACCATTATTAAACATTCTGGTTATGATCTGTTTTAGAAGCGAAGGGTGTGAGAGTCCAGACAGAAGTATTTTGAAGGAATCCAGATACTGAAAATTAAGTTACTGGTTTCATTCTTCAAATAGATATACTTCAAGTACAGTAAAATTCAAGACTAAAATAAAACTTCACTTCTCATGGGGAGGTTGTCAGAGTAGAACAATGAACTGAATGTTCATAGAGAAGCTCAGCTCGGCGAAAGAGTAAGTACTTCAGTCCACTGTGAAAGGAGTTTCAGCTTACTATCATCTAAAGCATTAAATCTATCTTTGAGTTATGCCACACAGGGAAAAAGGCTAACACTTAGTTTTATGATTAGACAGTGGAGGCCTTTCTACTCCAGATCAGAACCAGAGAGAATGAGATACCTGTCTGTCTTTGAATGGAGAAATTTTGGTCCTCATTGTAAGAAGAAGCTATTAATAAAAAGTAGGGCAATAAAAAGAACTCAAGCAGGCATCTAAGCCAAACTTGTTCACAGCAGCAGGATCAATCAAACTTCTGTTATTTATAACATAGCTTTGTCTAACTTATCCCTAAGATCTTCTTTGGAATACTCCTATGATCTCCTCAGCAAGCTATTCCAGTGCTTCACTATACTTTTAGTTTAACATTTCAAATCTAAATATTTCTTTTCTTCTTCTTCTATTTTTGCCTCTTACCTACCACCCGAAAACCTGTTATTTTGTCTTTGCAACAAGTCATGTATTATATTTGAGGACTAATAGGACCTGCTTTTCTTACATGGAACAATCCCAATTCTTCCATTATTTCAGAAAGTTAATTTTTCTAAAGCACGTAGCACTCACTTCTCTCCTCTGGACTGTTTCTTCTGTTCCTGGAACTGCTGCACCCAAATTGATACACTACACTGCAGGTGAATTGTCAGCAGTGCTGAGTCAAGCTGTCAGCCTCTGCCATGAAGATTTATAAAGCCTATCTGATTCAAAGAGAGCTGAACCACACCGAGATGAACATCGGCCCTGCAATCTCCAGTTCAGGGAATAAGAACCAAATTCTTCCTTTTGGGGCGGCAGCTGCCACTGATTGGCCCAAGGAAACCAAATATGAGGCTACAAATGATTTTGAGAAGCCTGCAAGAACTTGCAGGGAGGAGATGTCCAGTGTCTTACAAGTCTGTTCATGATCACCACTGCCCTAACTGCAATTGCCCACAAGCCATCCAGTTGCTTTTGAGGGGAGAATTCACACTACTACTGATTTTTCCTTCACAAAAAGTGTGAAATAGGTATGACCAGCCCTTCAAAAGCCCTTGGCCCAGAATCCAAGATTCTGGGCTCATTGGACCACTGCCCTCAACATGCAGCTCCTCTAAATTTGCTATTCACAAGTCTCTTTTATCATAAACAAGGTGAATTTTAAAACTGAGAGCAGTAACCTCAACATTAAACTCTAGGAGATGAACAGGCATTCATAGTGCAGGTACACAGAACATCGATTTTCAAGTACATGTAGCTAAAACTACAGGAACTAAATGAACAGTAGTAAGAAGCCTGGTACTGGGTAAACCTCTCCTTAAATGACATCATCTGGGTGTTGAAGGCTGAGTTTAAATCTGTGGTTTATGGGTAGGACCATGTGAGTTTCTAGAATGGTTACTTTCTCAAAAATAAAAGGTAATGCTTACTAAAATTTAAGAACACATTTTAAAGTTAGAAAGTCACTTTTTGAAGTAAATCCACCTGAATAAAAAACATGTGTCTTCAGAACTAAAAAGTTTGTTACGTGCTTTTGATTATGACTTTTCCCTTCAACCATCAGAAATACAGGACACCTTGTTCTCAGCCCACTTAATGTTTAGACCATACAAATTTGGCATTTTTTACTTCTTTAGTCATTTTTATGACTTGCTCTGTCCCTCATTTCTAAATTAAAAAAATCTTAAAAATGGTTCCTCTGAGGCATGGCTTTGGGAAGAACAACCATCAGGCTGAGACACTTCCACCCCACAGACTCCAAGAATTAGCTTGTTTCTTTCCAAGATGAAATTAAGTCTTCCTCTGGCAAGTGCCAAGCTGGCAAAGACCAAAAATGGCAAACGAGAGAAGTCAGAGTGTGCTCTCAGTTTCCCTTGGTACTCTACCAAACAATCCTCATAACCAGCAAGAAAAAAATCCCATGCTCTCATTGGATGCCAAATTCTTTCTTCTATTTTATATTGCACAGCTGTGATTGCAGGGGAGGAGGAGGAGGGAGCCTACATAACACAGCTTATTCCTAAAACCATCAATCTGGTCTCCTGGAAAGGAAAGCTGAGCTGGAGCACTGTCAGTTCCCTGTTTCCCAGCCTTTGGAGTTGTGGCCACCACAGCACACTGCCCTCACCAGAGGACTTCTCAGAGGGCCGTGAAAGCTGCTCTTCAAGCTGCTTTCTGGTGACAGCGTCAAAATGAAACACCATGGATTTATAACGAATGGGAATGCTGGGATACCACTTTTTTTCATGGCTGACATACTTTTGCTAAGCTTGTTACCCAGAAAAATGGACTGTCATTAACTATTACCAGTTTGGATACTTTTACAAACCCTATTACCATACCATCTTCTGTTTTAAGGAAAAATATATATGAAAAAGATATATGAAACATAAATAAAATACCATACTGAATGTCAGTAACATTTTGCATTGAACATTTGTGTGGGATGTGAGCTAGCATTACCTGTATGTTCATTATGAGGGTGACTCAAAACAAAGGTTATAACAGCAATATATAAAGGCTCAAATACGACATTTTTCTCAAATCACCATTTGCACAGAACTTCTCTAAAAATGGTATTTAAAAGTGGTCCACACCAATTTTATTCAGCCTTTTGACTCTGAAACGGACAATAATCCAGTTCATTAGATTACTGAACCCGCTATCGCTGTTGCTGGCAGCGGCTGTCATCACTCCTCGGCAGCAGCTTCCCTTATTCCTTCCTCCTGAAAGGGGGGCACCGTCAGCCTGAATAGCTGATCTGTTTAACCGGAACTGCTCTGACTAACGCCATGACCTTAAATTTCACCCTGCACACTGACACGAGTTTTCAAAAAGAACCAAAATGCAATTCACATCCATCTGCCAGGCGGATGCGAACCACTTCTTGTGGACATCACGATGCAGAAACAGAATTTTGCTGCTTTTCTGACCGTCATCGCTATAAGGAAGGAGAGAATTGGCTTGGCCAGAGCACAGGTTAAATCCCTTGTGGGCAGAATAAGATATACATTGTTCAAAGATATGATTCTGAAAACCAAATAAATTTTCCAGAAATTTCTAGAAGAATAGCTAAAGCAAATTTAACAAAGGATATTTTTCTAAAGCAGTGTCAACTGCTATAAAAGCATTTCATTATAGTTTTATAGAAAGGTAAGTCAAATCTTCTATAAATACAATAGATGTGAAATTTCAAGGTACACCATTCTATAACAAGTCCTTGTTTTCTCTGCAAGATTCTTTAGCCTTGTTATTAAACTGCACAGCTGAGCATGAATATGTTAAAGGAAATCCACAACCTTTAGAGACTGGAACATTATAAATGCTTTGGAGCACAGAGCATGCTTTCAGCAGATATAATTGAACAAAAAAAACGGGGAAAAAAGCCCCAAAACACAAGGAATAAGAACTTAATTAATATTGGATGCAGCTTAATTTTAATTTGAGAGAAATGGCTTATGGCACTGAAGCATTTGTCCGTTATTTAAAGTTTCAAAAAATAAAACTCGTAATCAAGTACCAGTAGCTCCTTTACGCAATTTTACCCACCTCATCTCAAAAAACTAGCAAACAAGAAGAGGGGAGTGCAACACATCCTAAAATCTGAGCTATTGATTCTGGACGAAAAGATTAGGAAGTGGTAAAATTCATATTTCTCAATACACAGCATAATAGAAATCACATGATAACATGGCCAGTCATCCAAATAGCACTTCAGAGAGAGTGCCAGGGGAAAAAAAAATCCATTCCCATCCCTGCACTTACTGGGAAAAAGGGGAGAGTAAAGATCCTATCAAAAAGGTGTAATCTTACTTGCTAGGGAGGCAAATGCTACAGCTGTGGGTAGTTCCAAACAACCCTCTTTTAAGAGATGGGAACTTCTCCTTGCCTCGAACAGGCTTTTCCATGCTTTACGTGGACACTGCTCTGCCGTGCAGCAGGCAGTGCGCAGAGGGGAAAGGCTGCAGGGCAGTGGAAATGGAGCCTTTTCAAAACAGCAGTCATTTGGCATATTTGGAAAGCAGTAGAGAGCCCCAGCAGCACAGGGTCATCTGGTGAGGGAGGTCATTTGGTGCAGCTCCTTGTTCCAGCAGGGACACCTGGAGCCGGCTGCCCAGGAACACAGTGAGAATGCATTTCTTTTTTAAACCCATAACGAGCCAAAAATGAAGCAGAAGAATATTTGTACATGCATGTACTTGTGTATACACATGGAAAATTATACAAAAACTACAGTGGGGGGTTTACTTGAAAGCATACTGATTTCCATGTAAATTTACCACTGAGTAATGGAGAGGTGATATCCTGAATATACTGAAAGAAAAATACACTCCACATAACCCTACAGCATATGCCTTTACGGGACTTTTAAAAAATTGTTTTATTTTAAAAATCTCAGTGTGTTTCACTTGGAAGCCAAAGTCTCTGAAAGTAAAGCAAATGTGTGAACTATAGAAAACTTCTTTCATAGACATCATATCAAAATTTAAGATATATGATATCAACATATGAGCTATTACACGTCATTCAACTGAATTTTTCAAATTCTTGGTCAGAGAAAGAACTGGAAACCCCATACCCATCACAACAAACCTTAAATCTTCTCTGCAATTTGATTTCAAGAACTGGAATTTCCAGGTACCAAATGTATAATCTTTTATATTAATGTTAAAAAGAATGAAATCTTAAAAAGAAGAATGTTTGTGACACAGAAATTCTGATTTCTGAGAATGGCACTGACTTAAAATTGAATTGCTTGTAAAGTAACTTTCATATATAATTTTTCTAATTATTCAAATGGCATTTTGCTGTACATTTAAAATATATTTTAAATATGTACATTTAAATATGTACATTTAAATATGTACAACCAAATATGTACAATGAAAAAATGATATTAAATTATATATGCTCTACATTTTTATTTTAGGTCTCTTCATAAAATGTTGATGCAATTGAACAGCACAGCTATTAAAAACTAATGACATCTAAGGTCATGACAGATCCTGAAGTTAATTCCAATCCAGTGCAATCTCCCTGTGTAAATATTTTTGTTGGCATAAAATACAGGCTCTGTGTCCATAATGGGGGAAAGCACTGCAACTGTGGGCACAGGGAAAGAGAGCTGTAACTCTAGTATTATAGTGCACAGAGAAACACTTGCTTTATGTAGATTGGCTTACACTACAGATTGTCACTGTCAGTTTAGACAATTGGTAAGTACAGGAGTGGGTAAAAAGATCAAAACAATTCAAATAATTGAAATAATTGACCTGCATAGAGGCAGCAAATTTATGGCACTATTTGAAATGTATCCATGTCAGCGCTGACTAAAACCAGCTACCACACGATAAGCACTGAGAGACCCACAGAAAACAAATGCACGGCTCTAAAGACATGCAAGCATGCCTTAAGCCACTGACTGTGCTTGAGTAGCAAAATCTGTTTCAACAGACACACCGAAGCCAAAATGGGTGTGGAAAGGGAGCACTGTGGCACCCTGCACTGCCCCAGCTGGGTTTGTGAGGGGCAGGAAGCTGTGGAGCAAGCCAATCCCACCCACGAGCAGGAATTCAGCACTGCTTTGTTCCTGGGACTTCTTCTTTAGCAGACCTTAAGAGACTTGTTCAGCATTCCTGCAGCAGGGAATGGAACTGGTTCGTTTCTCTACAGGGATTTTCAGACTGTGAATCCCAACCCTGACTTGTGTGAGAGTGGTCAAGCACAGAACACCTTCCACCCTGAAAAACAGCTTTGTTTGGAAACACAGGCCCCACTGCTCCATTCCCAGGCAGGGGTTGGAAAGAAAAAAACCCATCACATATCATATCTTTAAGAAAATTCCATCCTTTCCTTACAACTCCTCCTTCCTAAATGTGTTGGAGGTGAGCAAAGCTAGCAACCTGATCTAATTCAGGAATTTCTAAGTGTTGTGAAGTTTGACAATACAAAATTAATTAGTACTTCTCCCATACAGGAAATTATGACGGAACCCCCTTCATTTTCAGAAACAGTTCTCTAATAGAGAAAAACAGATAAAAGTATTTGTTTTAAACCCAAGGCTTTCACAGATTTTCATTTCCAAAAGTCAGTCTGCGTATTTCAAAAAAAGCATCAAGCTGATTTGTGGTCAGAATAAAACCAGACAAGAGTCCAAGGAAAAAAGGGAGTATTTTCTCCCTAAGGAAACATTATTGCTATTGTGTTCACAAAAGAAGTATTTTGAAAATATAAATATGAAGAAATTATCATAATTGCAGAGGGAACAAATTCACCACTCTTCCAAAAGCAAAGATGCATTCTAGAATGCTAAAATATGAAGGATTTTATTGTTCCAATACAGATTTGTAGCAGTTGTCAGAATCCTGTTCACCCTTATTCCCAATCACTTGAGTACGGAGAGGAAATGTAGAAAAAGTTACAAAGCTTTTTCCAAAGTAAAGGATGTGACCATACTGTAGCAGGGATGGGGACAAAACCATTTGCAGAAATTCTTAATATATCTACAGATGACCCTTACTGGCCAATCATTAGTGGTTTTATATGATGAGTGTTTTGGGAGACTTTTTCCAAATGTTCTGCAATGGTCGCTTAGGAGTACACTGACACCCTGGAAACAGCTGTGAGCTAAGAGAAGGCAACTGCATTTGTCCAAGTTAGTACTTGCACATACCCATGCAGCTTGCCACGTTTTCTTGATCTTTTGCAGTGTCTGTCAGAAGTCAGGATCATATATCAGGGTTTTTTTAGACTTGAGATACTTAGAGGTCCTCATTGCTAAGAGGACCATCACTAAGATATATAGGAATCCTTTCTCTGAATAACCTATGCAGTGAAAAAAATCCTCAAGCCTTTCCATGAAACATATTACGCTTTTGTTTTGATCTTAAAGCAGCTTTCTCTTGACAAATATTAGGACTAGGAGAAACTGTGTTTAAAGTATCATGTAAGCACTATCTTCAGAAGATGATGGCAAATTAGATGCAGTGTTGTGTTTCTTTGCTTTGACTGGCCTGACACTACTTGTCAGCTTCGCTGCTGTAGAAAATACAACATGCATACATAGAAAGCCACTCATTCAAGTAGCCTGGAAAAAATCATGCCATTTATAATCTGAAAATCTCTAAGGATTGCTAAAGAAGTTAGCACCATCCATCCTCATTATAGTTGCCAAGCAATAGATCCTTAGGGTTTATAAAGTTGGACCAGAAAGAGGGATAAAAGATCAATGGATCTGTTTTTGGACTGTTATTCTACTACCATGTTATAGGAGAAGATGATATCTTATGTAAAAAAATTACTGAAGGTAATTACAGGGATATGATGACAAATGACAGAGATCAGAGAGCAATAAATGCATCCACTTCCATCTCATGGAAGCTACACAAATATTAAGGATGGAGATCACCCAAAAGTCACAGACATTGTTTATGAAAATATCAAAGGCCCCACAAGCACAAATTAGATTGCAGAAAATGAATAAATTAAAAGACTGCACATGGCTACACTTCTAAGGAAGGCCGATAGCTGCTACAGCAGCACAGACAAAAGCCAAACGGATGCCTTCCAAGATTTTTGAACGTGAAGACACCTCCTCCCAAGGTGTATGAGAGAGAATGAAGTGGTTTGAAAAGGCAAATAAAGACATAAAAGACCTTGTCAGCCAAGTTTACCCATAGTTCGTACACTTTTGCTGAAAAGTTCCCCTCCATTTCTGTGAAACCACATTGTAGTTGAGTCCCTTTCTTCCCTGTGGGAGCTGGGGCTCTAAACAACCAGGGGAACTTCCAGATGCTGTTTGGCCTGCTGTACTAACTGCTGTACTGAACAGCTGTAGCCATGGCTACACTCAAGACTCTGCAGGGTAAAAAGCACCATGCTTCTTACAAAGGGAAATGACATTTTGTAATTAGTTTATTTCTCATCTGGGAAGTTGTCCTCCATAATCTGTTTCAGATGCAGAAGGAAAACTCAGCCAGGCTTGTAACAGGAACATGGGGCTAGCCAAATCCCTAACACCAGAGAGACAAGGGCTATTTGAATCCACTGCCATGCACTGAGTCACTGAAATAAGACCGAGGTCCCAAGCATGACTCAATAATGACTTCTGGAAAACTGCAGCTCCAAATGGCTGGCTTAAGGCATCACGGAAAACTGAGAAATGAAGACAGGTTAACTCCCATTTTTGATCCTGTCACTGCTGAGGACCTTCCTCTACCTAAGGAAGTATGAGGGGGTAAGAGGCAGCTGGGTACCCAGGGCCCTTGCTGGGTACCTCTCTCCAGCAGTTCATCTGACTTCAACCTCCTCTCCAGGATGGGAGCCAGTGTACTTTACTGTCCTAAAAAAAGTTCTTTTCCAGTGTTCTTTTTCTGACTGGATATAAGGCAACCCAAGCAGTAGCACACACTGTTTCAGCCCTGCTTGTCTGTCTGCTCAAGAGGGAAGGCACAAGATGCCCGTTTAGATGGAGGAACAGTGGAGCAGTTGTCATTGAAGTGACAAAAAACCAAGGAAGTACAGTCCAGGTTTGAGCTTTGACATTTGCTCAAAGATCTGAAGTCAATAATTTATATAAGGAAAGCCATTGACATACTAAGGTATCAAAAAAACCACCAAGAGTGAACATCTCAATAAAGCATGGGTTATATGAGAGGGGAAAGGTTAAGAGCAAACACAGCTCACCAGAAATCCATGCTGAGGAAACCCAAGGCAAAATGTGACCTCTACATCTACAAGTATCACAATAAAGCTGATAGATGTTTTTCCCTCTGACAACCAAGTCTTATCTGTCTGGCTTGTGAGCTTAAAAGTGAAGAGAAGAAGTTTGTTACCTTGAATGTCATCATTGAAAGTGCAATACTTGTTACGGTACTTATGCAGGAGGCGGAATGCATTGGCATTAGCAAAATCCTCAAACTGAATGAGGCAGTTCATGCCATATCTAGAAAAACAAGAAATTATGCATTATGTTAAAAAAAATCAAAATTATACATTAAAAAGCTAGTAATACAGTCAGATTTTGAATACAAGTATAACATGATTCATACATCTACTAATATGTTTCTGTTATATTCTGTATCTTTACGTTCATATAGATGATTTAGAAGGCATAATTATGCTACTAGTAGTATTTACTCAGTTCTAAGTAATGAATAAAAGACCAGTGGAAAAGGCCTTCATTCCTCTGCAGACATCTCAACAGAAGCCTTGAGCAATTAACTAGTGAACAAAAAAAGGTCCCTCCCAACACAAACCACCCTATAATTCTATGATTCTATTTTTTTTTCTTTTTAATAAGGAAACTCAAGACTCCTGGCATTAGACTCCTATGCCAACACCTAACAAGTAAACAATTGCCCTGCTATGCCAGTAAGGTTACTCCTAAAATGGAAGCAAATTAGAAGCTAAATTAAATTAATATTACTACTTTATATCATAGAATGGTTTGAGTTGGAAGGGGCCTTAAAGATCATCTTGTTCCAATTCCCCTGCCATGGACACAGACACCTTTCACGAGACCAAGGCTGCTCAGAGCTTCATCCAACCTGGCCTTGAACACTTCCAGGGATGGGGCATCCAAAACTTCTCTGGGCAACCTGTTCCAGTGCCTCACCACCCTCATGGTAAAGAATTTCTTCCCAGTATCTAACCTATACCTACTCTCAGTCTGAAGCCATTCCCCTTTGTCCTGTCCCTACATGCTCTTGTAAATATCCCCCAGTCCTTAGAAGCATTTTTAATAGTACTGGCTCTGGATTCTTTGCATGCCATTCACACACGGCATTTTCAAGTGCTTTCTTAAAACAAAAGCAAAAAACCTCACAAAACAATGAAGACATTTCTAGACTAGAACTATGTAAAGACTGAATTCAAGCTCTCAGACATTTGCAACAGGGCATGATCTCAACAGCACACATCCTAAATGAGCTGAAGGAGGAAGTTCATGCTTCATCCAGAAAAGCAATACATACATATAAGCAGTTCAGTGTAAACACATTAATTGAATTTTTCTTTAAACTATACATGTGTTTGGCACAACAATATTAAGCAAAGCTATCAGGATTTTAAAAAAAGGACAAAAATTCCTGTGATTAAATTAATTTCCATGGAAAACACATATTTACAGCTATGTTACAATTAGCCAAATCTCGGGGGATTCCACTGGCAAGAATGGTAATCCTTGCTGAAAATAAATATATCTTCAGGTTTTATGGAAAAACCTGGACTTCTTCAGCAGCATAATGACAGGCAACTGTTTAAAAGAGAATTTGGCAAGTCCGTTACTGTAAATCACAACTGAGTTCAAATAAGAAACTAGAGCTACTTTCAATAATTAATTTAAATTTCTAACCTGATTCAGTTTCTGACATAAATTTCTGTGATTCCACAAGGGTCTAGGAGCTGACAGTTGCATAATAATATGAAACTAATGAGATTAGCACTCTGGAATCTGGAGCTTGGTTATATGTGTTTCTTGGATGTCATTAAGACGGTCTGTTTCTTTATTTTACCATATATAACATTCCATTTTCTCATATGCATTTTATTTTCCTCTGTTTTCTTATCCATTACCTTTGCAGACAAAGACCAAAACTCCCTGTGAGTTATATTAAGTGAGTATCCCTGTAGAAAACACTCATTCTACATTGGGCACACTATTCATACTAGTTCTCTGAGCCAGATATCACGGCTGTTTAATTAAAATGGAAAAAAATGCAGACAGTCTAACTCTGGGCCTCTGAGATTTTGGTGTCATAGCAGAAAAATTCCTAGGCAGCATTCTTATTCATTGCACATGTAGTACCTGACATCCAGGTAAAAACCTCAGACTTCAGTGCTGCCTATGACCAGCAGTACCTTATGAGACTTGTGAATTTTGAAGTCTACGTTCTTGAAAAAGTCTAATCAAATCTTGTTGCTGGGTACTCATGAGAGACAAGAAAATTACACACTGTTTCTCTGCTTGGGGTATTCTTGGTCTCAAAGCCACCAACAGATGGGACATACAGATAAGGTAAAACGATATAGTTAGTATCTGGCATTCCAGAAAATCCCTTTGCAATAATGAATTGGCTGCAAAAGTGCCACACAGTTTGGGAAGCAGCAACCATACCAGAAGAGCCATCAATTCTTCCATGACTTCCGCATCTTATTATCGCAATCATTTAGAGCAGACAGTTGAGCCAAAACCTAAAGCAATGTTCAGAGCCAACAGCCCGTATCTACTTTCCTTCCTTTACCACTGCAGCAACCTTCCACCCTTCCTGCCCTCCAATGAACAGTTTCAGCTTGTGGTTTCTCCATTATAAAGGGTGATCCTTTGAATCATCCCTCATGGAAACGGAACATGTCCTCTTTGTTTGCACCTCATACCCTGCTGTCACTGCAAATCTTCAGCTTGGAACTGGACCTCTTCATAGGTGGGTATGGAACACAAAGGACTGCTGGATGAGAAGGGAACCAAGGGCAGTCCCCAAACCCTGCTGCACCTTTCACACCACTCAAACTCCAGCAACTGTGGGCCACTACAGTTCTGTAAGTCGTGTTACCCTTCAAACATCAAGGAAAAGAGAAAACAAAGTATACAGCTATCCTAAAATGTGACAATCTTAACATCTTCCATCAATACTTGATACACATACAACACAGACTGCCTTCACTGAGTTTCCTCAGATGACACAGAGTGACAGATCAGGCAGGTCCTGACACCAGTAATGGATTTGCAACAAACAAAATCATCGGTTTCAAAACCACCATTCAATGGTTGTGGTTGACTGTTAAAAGGGAGCATGTTAAAAGTCAGCAACTTCAAGCAGGACAAGAAGATTAGGAGGCAAAATTACAAGAAATTGTAATGACAGAAAACTCTCTAAGAGGTATTTTGAAGAAATATTTTAAAAGCAGTGGACTACCTATTTAATGTGATAGTGTGAAATAAGAGTGTTACCCTCCCTGTGTACTGCTTATCTAAGAAGCTAAACTTCATTATCATATAAGTCAGGACAATTTCATCTTCCTATCTGAAATTTGAAGGCATGCATATCTACAATATAAACTAAAAACCTTTTATTTTGAATGTATCACGAGCAGTAGAGTCCCAGGAGCAAGCAGACATTGTATTTGGTTACAGTGCTGCACAAATCGGGGTGGGAGTGTTGATCTGCTGGAGTGCAGGAAGGCTCTGCAGAGGGGTCTGGACAGGCTGGATAGACAGGCCGAGACCAGTGGTATGAGGTTCAACAACGCCAAGTGCTGGGTCCTGCAGTTTGGTCACAGTAACCACAGGCAGTGCTACAGGCTGGTGGGAGAGTGGCTGAAAGCTGCCCAGCAGAAGAGAACCTGGAGGTGCTGGTCGACAGCGCCTGAGCATGAGCCAGCGTGTGCCCAGGTGGCCAAGAAGGCCAATGGCATCCTGGCCTGTGTCAGCAATAGTGTGGCCAGCAGGACAAGGGCAGTGATTGTCCCCCTGTACTCGGCACTGGTGAGGCCACACCTCGGGTCCTGTGTCCAGTTCTCGGCCCCTCAGTTCAGGAAGGACATTGAGGTGCTGGAGAGGGTTTAAAGAAGGGCAGTGAAACTGGTGAAGAGGCTGGAACACAAATCTTGTGAGGAGCACAAGGGGCTGGGGTTGTTTAACCTGGAGAAAAGGAGGCTCAGGGGTGACCTTATCACTCTCTACAACTCCCTGAAAGAAAGTTCTTTCTTTCTGACCCAGGTGGGGGTCAGTCTCTTCTTCCAGGCAACTAATGACAAGGTAAGAGGATATAAGCTGCACCAGGGGAGATTTAGGTTGAACTTCACAAGAAAGTTCTTCACAGAAAGGGTGATTAGACATTAGAATGGACTGCCCAGGGAGGTGGTAGAGTCACCATCCCTGGAGGCATTTAAGGAAAGATTGGACATGGCACTCAGTGTCATGGCGTCTCTCTATGCAGCAGCTCTATATATCCTGTTCTAGCAAAAAACATAGTTTACAAAGATTCTCCAATTAGGGCACAGAATTAAACATTCATCTTTCAGTCATCACTCTGCAATAGCATGTTCTAACATGTTCTCAGCTCTGGAATGTTGTAGAGATAGGTGGCTCTATTTCATCTAGGATATAGGGTATTACTAATCTGGATTACAGTGAAACAGTTCGGGAATTCTAACCTAGATTAGGCAAAAGGCAAAAAGCTTCTCGGCATCAGATAACTAGGGAAGTGGAGGAACATGTAAGTAACGTGCATGTTCATACTGAAAGGTGGTACAAATAAATGGAAGAACCTACCCAGTGGAAAAAACTGTTTTAACCAGAAATTATGAGATCTAGTCCTACACTGTGAAAACTAAATAAAAAAAGAAAATCTGGTAGACGTTACTCCTCAGTGTGCAACCATAACAAAGGCACTAATGAATTCTTAATTATTTTTTGTGCTCTGGAAAACACTTCTCTGATAGCGACAGCTTGGCTTGAGTCCTGCCTAGGACTGCTGGATTTTTGTTTTGTAGCTGTGAATGCCTCTCTTACGCCTGTTAAGGATGTGTCACTGCAGTAGCTGATTAAACAAAAATAAATTGTCCCTAGAAAGTGATAATTCAGATCACTGTTTCCCCTTGTAAATCCTCTTTTGCCACCCATGCCTTTCTGTGTACTTGGATTTTAGATTCCTGCTCCAAGTCACACAGGCAGTCTGAATCGGGATCCAACTGGACAGAATTTCAAAGCCATATTTCCTACTTTTTTTGTTATAAAGAGAAAACGCAGACAAGAGGTGGCAGGCATGCAACATCAGATTTGTCATCAAGTATGGGAGGCAAATGCTGGACAATGGATTAAAATGAACCATCCCATTGAATAATGTGTGGTTGCCAGAACAATGTGTCCAATACTTTTCCCAATTTACAACATATTTTTTGCGACAGTCTTAGCTTAGTTTTCTCCATTTATAAATAAATTTATATTCAGTTGTGTATGACAACAATGTTAATGTTCCAAATAATTCTACAGAGCATATCTTTATGTAACAGGCTGGAGAAAAATGTCCACAGCTCTTTAACTATCCCAAATATACAGTACAAGTATTTTGGCAAATCAATGCTCTTAAGAACCTCAAACAGGGAAAACCCTCAAGAATCTGGTTTTTGGTGACAGTGTGAGCTATAAAAGTTTGGGCATCATTTTGAATTCAAACCATATGACCAGTAAAGTCCCTACTCACTTCTACAACTAAGAAGTTTTTCTGGATGTATATTTGGATCATCTGTTCCTACTAACAGTCATTGTTTTGGAAACCATCCTAAATGAACAAGAAGTTGCTTTTTAGGTTTTTAGAGTTTCCAAAATCCTGTTTGACTATTTTTTTTTTTTTGTTCATGCATGCCTGGAACTGAAAAAGCCATAGAAACCATCAGCAGTAGTTACTGCCACTCATTGCTAAGAAGGAGCAAACCAAAATGACAGCAACATTGGCATTGTCTTCCTTGCCTCATGCGTCATGCAGCCACCCTGCCAGCCAGAACCACTTACAGTGCACCACGACGACATGGAAATGCTCTCCTTCCTCCCTGCTCCAAATGCTGTAAGCTTGCTCCCACTGCTCAGAACAGATTTAAAGCATACAGGACATGGCTATAAACTTCTCTTTGTGCCAGGGCTTTCCCTGGATGCCTTCTCACCTTCCCTCCGGACAATTCTTAGGGCCTGGATGCCTTCTCCACCTGCTCTCCTCCAAGCTATCTTTAACTTCATTTCACAAGGCAACCAAACTCTGCAGTGAGGTCATACATCCGTCCTAGCACCTCTTACACTACAATTTTAACCTGCTGGTTAAATTCAACACAATTTGAACAAGGAGGTTAGAGTTCTGCACAGTAAGTGCTACATATATGTTCTGTGGAAAAAGGAAGCCCAGATGAGACACCCTCGAGCAAGCACCCCAGTCCCCCTGCAGCAGATGGTACTACTCGTGCTGCCTAACAGCCTGACGTGCTACAGCTGCACAGGACAAAAATCTGTCCAAGGTGCACTGAGCTCCAGCCAGTTCTACAATGCAAATACCTTCCCAGATGAGGTATCATTAAATTACAAATTACTTTCTCTGTCCTGAATTGGACCAGCAAGTCAGACAGGACATTCTTCACAGGAAGAGATTTTGCAAAGAACTTAATAGAAACTGTCAGCATCTCTGCTTTCCACATGAAGGACTCTATTTAAAATTCCTTTTTTATTCCCCTGTAGGCAACCACTGGTTTTATTTTAGCTACAGAAAGCACGTACTTTCATAGGACTATTTTCCATAGCCATTTTCTGTTTCCAAACCAATCCTTGCCCCAGTGAGCTCAGTACCCAAAGTAGGCATGGTAGGGGAGGTGGCAGCATTTAGCACCCACCCTAGTACCAGCAGCAGACCCTTTCTTCATTCATGTTCTCTTAAGGAAATATAATTCTACAAAACCTTTCCACATTACTATTCCCTGGCACAACCACAGCACTCTAGTGTCTGCAGTGCAGCCCTGCTTTGTACCGGTGCTTCTAACACTCTTTTGCTTGCTCTTTCCCTGTCCCAAACAGATTTGGTATTCATCTCCATGGCCTTTCCATCCCAGGAGTAGTGAGGAGAATGGGCTGGAGATGACTCATAATCTTCTTCCTTTTTTTCCCCCAGCCAAAAGCATTGCTCCATGTGTGGACTTCACAGCCTTGGGAAGTGCAAGGCTTAGGAGCAGAGCAGTGTTTAATTAGGCAGGTTTTGAGGTTGGTGGTCCTAGAAGTTGTTGTTCATAAGCAGAGAAGCAAACCTGTACTCTCTGCCCACAATAAGGCACTATATACATAAAGGGCTTCTCTTCTGAAAAACTGTAATTTAAATGAAAGCTTTTGTGGTATACTAACATAAACAATTCCTACAACAAAAAGATAGTCTGTGTTTTTAACTTAATTTTTCGTCAGCTTGGTTGCACCACACTCTGTAGTGAGGACTACTTGGTCCTTAAATTGAAGTCTTTCGAAGTCCATCCTATGAGACAATTAGTTGACAACACTTCTAAACATACCCACTCTAAGTTTTTGTGCATTTTCAAAGTGCTGTTAAAGGATTAATATGGATGGTCACTAGTCACCTGAACTAGATTTCTTCTCCTTCAATACCTGACTGAATTAACTGTCAGATATCTTAGGGCTGTATATAGAGACTGAAAAGTAAGTAACTGTAAGTTACCATCAATGTAAAATTTTATTTCTTCTTGTTGCAAAACTATTTGTATTTTATTTTTTGATTTTGTTATTTGTTCTAAAGTATAGCACAAAACAATGCTGTCAAGAACTGGGCTTGATCATAACTTAGACTTTTCCAGTTCACATGTATAGACTCTTGTAACAAATTAGGGACGGTGGTATGAATGAAGTATGTGTGCATTACTTGAAGCACCAGCAAAACAAAGGTGAAAACAGTGGCACACACAGCCAAGGACAAAACCAACTGAAGGAAAATTAAAAATGTCTCATTTACATCAAGATGAGCAGGCCTGAGCTCTGATAAGGCCACAGCACAGACAATTCTGGGACCAGAACCTTGCATGTTGACAACAGCAACAATTGCTATCACAGCACATCACATATGCCACTCTTTATGCTATGGGCACAGCAGGAAGTTATATGGCAATCTGAAGAAATTCAGCATGAGGACATACAGACACAAAAAATTTTAGGAAGCTGATATAAACGGTACCCTGAGGCAAAATAACCATGCCAGCACAGCTGTAGGATCTTAAAGGCATAGAAGGCCTGTATAAAATCAAGTCTATCATCGCTTATCACCAGAAGCCCAGAAAAAGCACTGAGGACTTGACAGCCAGGGCCCTTTTGCCTTCAGTGTTGCCCATGAGCAATTCTGGTCAGACCATATGAACACATACATGCTGATGCTTTGAGTATGTAGGTATGAGACTGAATAATAAAATCAACTTGCTTAAACAAGTTGCTTAAACTTTTAACATAAATCTATCTTTCTGTTCCATAAGAACTTTCACTGAGTGCGGTCAAATCAGTTTCCTGTGGTGAATTGTGTCAAGTTGCCTTCTCTCCACTGTGAAACAGTCCTCTCAGCAGGAAGGTGGATGGATGACACAGTACTAAGATATGGTATAATTCACATTATACAAATAAATTATAGTTTTGAAATTTCACCATGTCAGACATGAATCAAACTCTTAGACTCAGTTCTTGACATGCACAAACATCAGCCCCAGCAGACTAGATCACTGCCATGAAAAAACCACACCACACCAACTTCCACAAACACAGAGGTATGTGGGTTTGTCTAAGACTCAGGTTAAAACTCAAGAGGAAGGAAACTATATCGTAAATGTTGGTAGTTTTCCTCCTTAGGGAAAAAAATGGTTCCATGTGAATTTGAAGTAAACAGCAAATTGAGTTACTGTGATGCTTTCTCATGAATTTGTACTGGTTCACTTGATACCTGATCCTGACCCCACCTAAGTCAAAAGTAAAACTCCGGGAGCCTGAAAATGTAATTCTACCTCTCTCCTAGCTATTCTACTGCTTTTTCCAGTGTTACCGCTTAGCTGCTTTAACTGTGACTTAGACCAAAGAGCAATCTCAAATTACCTTCAGTTTTACATTCACTTAAAAGAGATGAGTGCAGATTTGAAACAGATGACCTGAGATATTTTTTTTTTTCTTTTCAGCCTCTTCAATTCTTCTTTAGAGACTTGGCACTGTGACACTTTTGGCTGAGGGAAGAAGGGTACTGAAGAGATGGATTGGACAAGTGTCTGAGCAGGCAAAATCAGAAAAACAGACAATCAAGAAAGAAATCCATCTCAGCTGGAAATAGTAAGTAGTTTTATTCCTCATGAATCTTTAGCAGTAGCTAAAGGTGTGTGTAACTTCTTGCCCTCCCAAAACGTAGAGTGGTCTTTGTTAAGTCCTTCAAGCTTACTTTTTTATTTTAATTAAATGGCTTTATGCTAAACCAAAAAATAACTGTTGTTATCAAAAAAACCCATATAGAATATTTTACACTGTTTGATAAGTCATCCCACAGCTTCAAATCATTTGAATCTAGTTTGAAATGGGTGTTTCCTGGTTACTTCATGACTGCAATCTTTAAAAATTAGTGATTATTATTGCCTGATTCAGATTGTCAGGAATTTTACTTTGCCAAGAAAAATACCATAAAGCCACAGTTCTGAGGTCTGCCCCAGTGTTGGCATGCACCTGCATACCTTAAAAATTAGATTTTTAACACTGTAAATTTTGCAAAAGTTATTAAAAAGAAGTAAGTACAGCAGCACTTGAACAGTGGTCAACAATCACACAGGGCTGTCACAGAGAAGTCCTCTATAGATCTTTTAGTTTGGAAGATGCTGTGTTATATATATTGCTATTCATAATTACTGTGATTAGTGGAACCATCTACTCCAAGAATCCTGGATTCCTAAATCCAGACTAGAGATGTTTATCTGGACAAGTTCTCAGATTTCTGTATTAAAATGAGAACTGCACTTGGAACAGGTAAAGGTTTCAATCTGGCTGCACAAATTAGATCTGCATTGATTGTGTGCACTTTAAGGTGGCACTTTGCTTATAACAAGCTGCATTTTATTTTCATGAGAATGGACCATCACATATTCACTGTCCAGACAGTAATTTTCTCCACTTTCCAAATCAGGGGGAAGGGTCTGCATTACAGCAAAAAAAAAAAAAAAAGAGAAAGAGATCCTTGGGTGACAGTTCTACACCAGAAAGTTTCCTAATAATTTCTCAACTGTATTTAACTGAGTCTAATAGTATTTAAAACCACTACTTCAATAAAGGCTAATTTACTAACGTATTTACTGTAACATATGAAATTTCCAGCTTGGGTCAACAGGACTACTCCTTTGCTTTAACTTCAGTGCCTGGTTTGATGTCTCACTGAATCAGGCCTGAGTGATTTATAGCAAATGCAGTACCTTTTTGGAAAAGATATTGTATCTTTTGCCAGAATCTAACGATTGCTAAGTAGTCTTAGGAGGTTAAACCAAGATTACTGCATTTCCTTACATATTTGATTATATTTGTATGAAGTTATAGGTATTTTTCCCTAAAATAAAAGATGCAGCTGGACAGATGAATTAGTAGACAGCCTGGGGCAGCACATCTGCTCTTTCCCTCTGCTACTTGAGGTATAATGAACAGATGGAAATCTCAATTCCACCACTGACAGCCTTCATCTTGACTGTTAAAAGGCAAAGTAATGAGCTTTCAGAAATGTCAAAGGGAGGTAGTAACAGGAATACATAAAGCATTTCTGATAGATGAAATACACTCCAAATATTTGTACTGTTTGATCATTTATGAAACATACCTCTCCCTTTCCAAATTCTTTACGGTGTTTTTAAGGCATTAAAATATCTTATGTACCTGCAACACAAATTACACTTGAGAGAAAAGAAGCATATTGGAGGTTACACTGAAGACATGGAGAATGGAGAACTATAAGGAAGAGGGAGCTTACTATCCCCAAAGCACTATTTAGACAGCATACTGCTTGACTTGAGGATCTGTGAAGAGTACAGTGGACTGTCACAGAATCACAGAATGGCTGAGGCTGGCAGGCACCTCTGGAGATCATCTCACCACGCACGCGCTCAGGCAGGGTCACCTAACGCAGGATGTGCAGGACCACATCCAGACAGCTTTTGGATATCTGCAGGGACAGAGACTCCACAACATCTCTGGACAACCTGTGACAATGCTCTGTCACCCTGACAGTAAAATGGTTTTCTCTTAAAGCTGAAATTTCTCTTACATTTGAGCACAATATTTGTGTCTTATTTTCTCTTGTCCTGTCACCAGGCACCACTTATAAACAGCTTGGCTCAGTCCACTTTAAACCCTCCCTTCCAAAATTTGTACACATCAATGAGATCCTTCTGAGCTGCTGCTTCACTGGGATAGACAGCTCCAGTTCCCAGTCTCTCCTCCCAGAAGAGGTGTTCCAGTCCATCATCTTCGTGGCCCTTCACTAGTCATTCTCCAATATCTCTCTCTTGTACTGTGGAAGCTAGAACTGGATATAGCACTCCAGGTGAATATGGATGACAAAATCTAACTAACCACATGGTGTGTAGAGCTTTGATTATTTGACATAATATAAAGACCTATTTCTTCTTCAATTAGGCAAGACAGATTTTGCTATGTGAGTAATAATTCATATATAAGTACTGAGAGTTAATGAAAATGAGGATAGGATAGTATTTGGCTAGCTTGTCAGTGCCAAAGCCATTTACATGAATGTCTTTAGAACTTTATCTAGGTGATCCATACTGTACTTAAGAAGAAAGCACTTCACTGTACACGAAAACAGCGCTTGATGGTGAAGAAACTGGTTCTTTAAGATGCTAATATTTCCTGAAGACTGAGGGAAAGCAGGTTTCAAAAGAATGTTTTTGTAGGTTTGTTTTCACAATTAATGATTTTAAGTTTCTACAGTTAACAACATGAAAGCTTGCAGCCTACCTTTGACCTATGATTCTTTGATTCTGTGACCTATTCCAGGCAACTGTTCAGTTCCACCGTGATTCAAAGGAGAAAGAAAGAAGCATGGAACATCTGCTATATTTGTATCAAGACAGTTTATGTGTCTTATGCCTTGTACTGCTTTAGAAAAAGAAATCTGTCCAGACAAAATCTGGACTAGTGCCTTTAAAATTCTTCACAATCATGCTGTGATGATGCAGCTTTTGCCACTATCTTGGTCAGAGACTTTTTACAAATGAAGAAATAACCTTGACATTTATGATTACCTAAAGTCAGTCTCACCGTCTTTAGGGATGGCATTACTCTGGAAAACACTGGATCAGTGTGCCACAACTCTTCCATAGTCTACATCTTGTACATCAGATACACGCCCAAGGGACATCCAACTTTCAACTTCTCTTTTGACTCTTTTCCAAGAGCACCATCTACCTGGGCTCTAGGATACTTTTCTGCAATGTATCAAGCATTTGACCTCTTTTCCACTCCACTCTACTTCCATTCTTAAGATTACTTGACAATTAAACTACACAACTAAATCTCTGCTCTCCATTACATACCATCTAAATACCATGGGAAGACACATCCAGGGGCAACTAAAACGAAGTAGATGGGAAGAAAGAGGAAGAGAAGCATTTATCCCTGCAGTAAGCCCTGTAGGAATTAATGCTTATGCATAAAGTATTAAATATTCATAATAACAAAATCATGGGGAAAAATAGTATTGATAATAAAGTTTACACATGACAAAGATTGACATTGTCATATATTATGAAACAGGGTGCTATCTTATAAGCTGGGCAAGGACACAAATATTTCAATGTGGCCAAATGCAAATTTATAAACCGAGGACCAAAAGTGAAGAACACTACTCTGGATTAAAAAAAAATAAATTAAAAAAAGCTGTAGGTAATAGACATATACCATTGTTCAGCAACTATCACAGCCAAAAATGTTAACATAAATAAGGGCTGAACAGATAAGGGATTACCACTTATGGATAGAACAATCTCACCTTTTTATACTTTTAACAGTATAAACAGTGCTATAGTACTCTGATCATTTCTAATGTCTGTAAAGAAAGATTTAAATATCAAAACAAATTGATTCTAACCGAATGCCTCATTTTATGCAGAAGGTCAAACTAGTTTACAAAAATGTTTTCTGTCTTTATAAACTTGCAGTAATTGAATATGACTAGAAAAATGCTTAAATAACATAGAACTCCAAACATTCAATTAAGCTGACATGCTCAGTGTTCCATGGGATGACTGAAAGGGCTTACAAAAGGTAGGTTTTGAATGGAAATCTGAAAGAAATGAAGGAAAGTTGCATTGCAGATGCAACAAGGGAAGGTATTCCACATTAAAGGAGAAAAAACAAATCCTCTTAAGCAAAACATGAAAAAATAAAAGGTAGTAGAGCTGCCTAACTAAAGCAGAGATGAGGCAGAGGTAGCAATAAAGCTGTGTAGAACCATGAAAGAACAAAAACTGGTTTTGGCATAGTAAAGCAAATAAGGACATTTTCTCAAGAGGATGCGAGAACAAAACACATCAGAGGAAGAAGAGTTTGGCAGCAACATTTGGACCGCCTGGAAGGAAAACCAGGTTTGTATTACAAAGGCCAGAAAGTACTGTAATCCACAAGAGAGATGATCCAAGTCTATAAATGTTTTGAAATTTATCCCAATAAAAGGTAAACACAGAGAAGAACTATGCCCAGGGAAAGACATCAGATTTATCTTACACATCCTAGCAAGATGGAGAGAACTGTTACTTCCTTGCAGAAACTGGATGGGTTCTGTTTGAGTAGCACTGCTGGTGCAATTTAATTTTCCAGCTCAGTGCTACTCAGCAGAAATTAAGTATCAATAAAAATAGGTAACACTACCAGTGCACATCACACAAGATACCCCAAACCAGTAAACCCTATAAAAATGAATGTAAGCATGTGTTCAACCAAACTCTTGAGTTCCTGGAAATGGTGACCTGCCATTCCTCAGACAGCATTCTTCTTTCCTTCTGCCCTTCCCTGGGCAGATGGACAAAACAGTGAAAACCTGGATTACAGCTTCCATACCACGCATTATTTTAAGAGTATCAGAGACTCTCTGAAGATAAAAGCACCAGGCACTTTTGGGTCATGCTACAGGATTACTATCCTGTATTAATAAAAAGCTTTTCCAATCAGCTCTGCAAGTGAACCTGCAATCCAAGTCAATAAATATACATTTAATCTGCAGCAGTTGACATCAACAAGCTAAAAGAAATCATTATCTTTCAGAAGAAAACGAAAATTAATAGAAGTTCAGAAGGGCTCCCCAGGTTTTACGTAGTTGCCTTTAAGAACATTTCTCCTAGACTTGTGATGGTTGGCCTGAAACTGGAGCACTTCCCACTCAATTATAGCACATTTTGCATCCCCCTTAGCACACATGGCTTTCTGACCAGTCACACTGATATTACAACACCAGGTTGCAACTGCTTGGTTGGTCTCTGACTTCACAAGTGATGACCACTTGTGGTTATTCTGGCTATTCTAGACCAGGAAAGGAGTTTGTTCATATGGAAAAAAACCCCTCCAAATCTTTATTAGATCAATGACCACATAAAATCAGGTGAGAACTATGTAACAAATGTTTAAACAAAAATTTGTCCTGAAAAATTTGGTATTATGTAAAGGTAAGAAAGAAAACAAAACTGAGAGAATACTTTTCTTAAAAACTCAGATAATTACTGTTTTGAAAATATTAACCAGCATTTAAGGGAAAGTCACATTTTATTACTACAAACTAAACTCATTTTTCTATGACTTTCTAATATGGTTTATATAAGTCACAATGTTCAAAGCTCCACTCAGAGTAAAGCTTCAAAGCTTAACCAAAACCTTTTTCATGGCTCTTCAATACTACAAAAGTTGCCACCACTATTAAGATTTAAACAAAGTCAAGACTTTGTGTATTAACTTCAAAATCACTCCTAATTGGATTTTTACCAGGGAAAAATTGAAGGAATGTTTATGAACTTTGCCACAGAAGTGGAATACTCAAGCTCAATAAAATGGTATATTTATAAGAGTAATGTTTTTTCCAGAAGTTATCATAAAGAAGTAACAGGCGCTCTTGCTTTCATTGCAGAAACAGAAGCATTCTGAAATCCCCAGAGAAAGTGAAAGTATGAACATTGTATTTTACATTGAAAAACTGGCAACGTTTTCAGCTCACCTACACTGGACATATAATTACAGCCTGTGCTAGTGGCTACAGTTACGCTTTATCATCCTGAATTTAGCTTTCTTGAAAACTGCCTTTGAAGCAAGTTCAAACTTTTTAGTCCAAACTGTCTCACTGGTGAACTTATATTCAAATACTTATTAACAATGACTGGAAAAAAGGTTAATTGGAGACTAAATTAAGGTCCCAAAAGTGTTCTAACTCTATTTTAACATTTTAAACAGGTGGTTTGAAGTTCTAAATGGCTCTTCCTCATAGTCTCCTCAAATATTTGAGATCCTGAGGATTATATCAGTGATCTCAAAAGAGCACTGTATAAAATTATAGCTCTTGTAATCAGGGACTAAGTGAGAAAAGGAAGTGGCTGCAAGCTCCTCAGAACTGCTTATAATCCTCTGCTAAGCCAAATACCACCTACCTTTTTCACAGTATTATTTATGCCTTCCCAGGGAACCTCAGACATGTACCAAATGCTTTCTCCAAGTCTGTCATGGAGTGAAGTAAAAAACTGATGTTTAACATATTGTTTTTGATCACAGAGGCAGCATACTAATGAGATGCAGTTTTTCCTCTGATTTTATTTCAGGATGTTTAGAAAGTAACAATACATCTAAACAAGAATCCTTGATATGGCTGTGGTATCTTGACTCCGCAGAATACATGTGCATTTCAAATTCACTGGCTCAGATACCATCTATGGTGTACTGCAAAAGTAGGATGTGCCAAATAGTTAAACAAAAAAATTGTTACGGTCTTTCTAAATTCTATTCCTATCTGTATTATTGCCTTTTGCATATCACTCACTTATACCTTGAATTTAACAATATTAATGAAACAAAAAATCTTTGTATATATTTTAGTGGACTTGGTAAATTGCTTCTTTGGAGATGAACTGCTGAAATTCTTACTGGATTCAATCACCATTGAAGTTACACAGAAACTAGACCCAGGTCATACCTTTTTCAAAGGATTGGAGGGAACCATTAAGGAAAGTTTTATACCAATTCCAGATTCTCTTTTTTGGTGTTTGACACAAAAACTTTATGTTAATTGTAATTACTGATAAATTCTATGACTTCTATGATTGAAAATGATTTATATATCTATATATATGTATTCCAATGACTTTAGATAATAGAATTAGCTTAATAGGTGTGTTCAGTTTATCTTGCAAAAAAGAAATATATATCTTGGTTACTTCAGTAAGTTTAAGTCCCTTGTTCATGATGTATTGATGAGAGATCCATCTGCCTTTTAAGAGTAGTTAATATTCCTTTTCATTAGCCAATAATCTGACTTTTGGTCTTTGTTGTCTGGTGAGTATTGAAATGTTTATATCCATAGTTAGAATTACTTGGTCTACTTGAGTTCTCCTTATTTGAGTGCATTATGTGCAGAACAGTGTAGCACCTACTGATAATGGTCATATTGGAGCAGTTTAAGAATGCCAGTTAATACAACTTTACTGGTTTTTAGGGTTACTCATTCAAAAAACTATAGAGTTAGATTCTCCAGACTCCTAAAACCACCTTGCATCCCAGAATCCAGAATCTTAAATCACAGAAGAAATCAAAGTACTTTGCTTGCTTAGATGAATCATCCTGTCACTTCATGCCAGCCAGAAACGTAGCTTCTTAGTAAGGAAAGGGTATTTAATAGGTTTTGCAGAAAAAATATGTGCATGTGGGAAAAATATAGCAAAGTATTTTACTCCTGTGCAATGTCTACACTATGTAATGAAGCCCATAATGAAGAAAATTAGGGTTTTTTTCTTTCTATAATGTGTTCTTGAGATTAAACAAGCTCAGCTTGAGCTTCCTTAGCACGGCCACGATTATTATTACGTATCGTAAAGCAGAGCTTTTGAATTGCCTGCTTACTTCCTGTGAATGTGAGTTTTCTGAAAGAGGTCTGATAATGTATTCATGGTAATAGATCACATAGTCTAAAAAGTGTAAAAGGTTAATTATGCTTATTCTATGATAATAATATTATCTATTTCTTTCAACTACATGTCTGAAAGCTATTGTCCCTGTCACCTAATCCACATGACCTTTTTTAAAGGCTATGTTCAGGTGATGCCAAACACAGAACACCCACAAAAGCCCTATGTGACCCAACACTCTCAAAATACTTATTTTTTTGCAGAAATGTGGGGAGGAAGCAGAAGAAAGATGTTACAATCATTTTTCTTGCAGTCATGCAGAAGCAAATACACATATTCACATATCACCCTTCTGGGAATAAATGCTTACGTGGGGAGAAGTCTTATGAAGAAATGTGAGTTAATAGATTGAATAATGCTTCCAACTCATACAGTATCAGACAAATATAAAGAAATGCATATTCACATTCACTGTGGCATCTGAGGTGGCTCTCAAAATCCTTCCCTTGCTTGCTGGCTGTAGTCCAGTGGATGCATACAATCCATAACATTCTGATCAGAATTATGCTATCAAATGCTCTTCCTCTTATATAAGCTGTCATGTACTATCAAAGAATCTTATCTGGACCCCCTTAATGAAAAATTGCTTCCTGATACATTTTTTTTGTTACACAATATAGCTTAGGTCTTGGCATCTATATTTCTCCTTGGTCCTCAGTCTCCAAATTCCACCTTTGTGGAATACAGTTAGACCTTGTTTTGAATAATGTTTTTATTTCTGGTAGGCTTTAGTAGCTAAAAATATAAATAGGGTCAGAATGATTACATCATAAGATTTTTTCATACTGGCAGGATCATCTGTATATTAAAATAAAAATTTTAAAAAAAGAAAGTAAATAGCAATCGTCTCTACTCACTGCCAATAGGCAAAAACCAAAAACTGCTTCCTAACCCTGTATCATATTGAGTCATGTGCTCAAGCAATGCAAAAGGTAATGAAAAAAGCATTGCTTCCACTTCAATAAGCTGTGAAAGACAAGGCTGACAATAAGAATGGCACAAAGGAGAATAAGTGTTACACCTTGAAACTGCTTATTTACTTAATTGTACATTCCATTGCAATGTTCCATTTAAAAGATTACAAGGGAAGCTACTATAGCAGCAAATGGTCAGGAATACCAGACTGTTCATCTATCCTACTATTATAGTACCTTATACTTTCATAATTCATTTTTGTGTGCTGCAATAATCAGCAAAAAATACAAATTATGTGATTTATATTAATGAAAATTATGAATGGTAAAATTTATTTTTCATATGGTTTGGGAAAGTTGACATCTGACCCTAATCACTTAGTGAAAGGATGACCAACAGAACATGGAGAGTGCTGTCGGTAGGGAATCACACCACTACTGAACATCCTCCTTCAGGATTCTGGAGGAAACTCCTCCAGAATTCAGGAAAATGTTTTCTTACACAGAAATTCAGCCAATTTCTTTTTGTTTTCATTTGTCTCAGGGCTCTGACAGGCAACGATAAACTGAACTCAGCTGAAAATTAGGATCAGATGGTGAACTGAGATTAGTTCTGTAAACTTCTCACAATTTGACAAAGATAGCAGTAAAAAGCCTCTCCTCATTGTATATCTCTCCTCGATATGATTTGGGAAGCTAGATCATCTGAACCAAGACATTAGCTACTGTAATCAGGGGATATTTTTTTGTTGATGTTGAATTTATTCAGTTTCTCACTCAAATGCTCATAGGACATTGATACAGGGATGGAATTTTGGTCAGGAAACACATGTCCATTACACTGCTTCCCTCCCCCACTTCCCTCAAAAAAGCCAGGAAAGATGTACAATAACTAGCTGTCTGCAAAGTCTCTTCCCTAGAGATGGGAATAATGAGCTCTTGGAAATGTTTAAAGTCTACTAAATAAGAAAAGCATCTAGCAATGATCTGGTAAAACAGTTTTAAAGCCATGAGAATCCACTCAATATCTCCAGTACTATTATTTTTAACTGAAAAACTAGGACTACAGCCAATTTTATACTTCTGGAATTATTATTGTTTTATACATTTATACATATATACACACACATATGTATCTTTTAAAATGTCTACATTTCCTGGCATTCAGTGTAGACAACCAGTGTTTTAAATCTTCACAAAATTCAGCTAAATAATCAAGTCCCCACCCGTCTCTAAATATTTGAAGTCTAGATGTGTCCAAAATGCTTTCAGTTCCTTTCCCTTTGCTTGAGCCATTAAAAAAAAAAAAGGCACATTAAGATTTTGCAAATTCATAAATATTAGATAGTTTTTGGGAGAACAACTCAGAAGAGTGAGAAGAGACTGTTTCTAGGGATTCCTCCATAAACCTCCTGCTTGGGAGCATGGATAGTGCTCTGAAAATAGTTGAAACTTTTAAATATGGTGAAAGAAACTCAGCTTATGCAGCCTGAGGCTTGTACGATGGCTACGACATACGAGCTACTGCATAGCACAAAGACTAATTCCCCACAGAGAAACACTGCAAATAACAACCCTGAATGTCCACTTGTCAACTTCCAGATGTTGTTTCCTATCCCTCAAGCATCAACAAAGCCTAGACGCATCACAACAGCTATCTTGCATGAGCCACATGCCCAGAGTTGAGCTCTTAAATGTAGCACTCAGCAGCTAAGCTTTTTTAAGGCTTGGCTTGAGTCTCCAGCAAAAAATCTACAACACTTCTGAAGTCATGAGCAATAATGTAGTGACTTGAGCTCCAAAGAAATCTCTTCTCTGTGAGGATGAGTGACACTGTGGCTTTCACTCTGGCCTACAAAAATCCCCTCATCAGCTCTCGGCTTTCATACCTAGTCCAAAAAAAAAATCTCTATTGCCCCTTTTGTAGCTTCAAAGTGCTTTAAAGAAAGACTTTCTTAATAGACCAAAGTGGGTTTTAGATGCTCGAATCCCACATTTTTCATTATTTTCTTGCATTATTTTCTTGTTTGCTTGGTAGAATTTGAACTCAGATCCAGTAAGTGTTCCTGTACAGGACAGCCTCTATTCCAAGAGATAGACAACTTGTTCTCCTAGAAGTACAGGGTATACCATAAGTAGGACTATCTGGAACATACCTGATGTCTGAAAAAACAACAATTTTTCAAGCTGTAGCACCAGAAACAAACCACAGAATCCATATTTGCATTAACACTGAGGCCTCCTCAGCAAATTGTACCATCCAAAGTGAAAAGTACGTACTTCTTCCAACAGAGCCAAAGCTCACAGAGAATAGAAGAGTTCCAGTTGACAGGGATCTACAGCAATCATCCAGTCTGACTGATCACCTCGGGGCTGACCAGGTGTCAAGGCTTATTACTGAGGCCATTGCCCAAAAGCCTCTTAAACACTGACATAATGTGTTTCTCTGTGGTCCAAGAGCCAGCCAGGCAATACAAAAGAGCTTGTTAGTGCAGAAGAAAGGCTGTGCAAAATTTAACGTTTAACTGGATCCCTTTTAACATATTAGCTCTGCACGTCACTACTTGACCAGAGCAGACCTAACGGGAAGAGGCTGAGCAAGCTGTGAAAGAGGGGGCTGCATCCCCAGCGTTAAGAGCAGAGGGTTGTTACATGGAAAACAGGTGGGATCTGTCACCAGAAAGGAGCAGCTACACATACAGAAACAGGAAAACAGGCATGTGGAGCAAACCTGACTTTCTTAAATACATTCCCATCTACTTACAGCAAAACTCACTGATAATGACGATATGCTTTTCACCATAATTTTGTGTCGCAATATTAATCAAGTAATATATATCAGCTACAGAAATGTTCCCTAAGTTTTCACTTTTTGTTTAGTAATAGGGTATGTGACTACAAATATTTTGAAACCCTGTATGACAGATTCGGAATTATACCAACGAAATTAATAGTAGTGTAGGAGCAGTCCTTGGGACAGTAGGATACGTGGCAAAAGTTCTAAGTCTGTATTCACCACTCAGCCTTTTTTTGGATATTTTGCAGAGTTTAAATCATAAACAGATGTTTGTGGAAAGAAACGGTCTCCTCTTTCTTACAGACAATGTATTAATCACTCTAAAATAAGACTATAAAGATAGTATCTTGCTGAGTCCTTTGTACTTAGCAATGTTACTAAACACTTAATTTACATCCCATTTGGGACAAAGTTTAAGAAGCAAAATTTAAGATGCTTCAGTGATCTACAAAAACCGTTATAAAAACTATTTAAATATTTCAATATTTCTTATTTTTAGTGGGGACAGTGATAGCAAGGAAGTATTAATGAAGTTGAAAAGCATCAGTTATTGCTTATCATCTGTTTATCCCTTAATAAGGGAAGGGTGGGAACTGCGGTGTGCTATGACAGAGCCAGCCAACAAACCAAGGATGTGGGACATACAACAGCCAGACTGAGCAGGACAGAGACAGCAGAAGGCAGGAAATCACGAAATAAAGTAATTAAATAACCAAACCAATATATTTAGAAAACCTCAAACTTAGCATTACAAATCAACAACCCAGGAGGAAAAAAAGGAGGCAACAGCTGTGACATAGAAGGATTAGAGATAATTACAGGTAGGAACAAAAATGGCTAAGAACACAGGTAAGATTAGGATTAAAAAACCTCTCCAGAGAGAACTGGGCAATAAAGAAGGAAGCAGAGTTGGAATTTACAAAAGTCAATCAGGAAGAAAAGGTAATAGGACGAGACACCACTAGTAGAAGGCAACTATAGGATGTAAGCAAAACCAGAAATATAAAGAGACAAAAAACATGGAATGAGTGAGTCAATGAAGAGCTGCAGACTATTACTGCATGCAAGCAGGCTTCTCAGAACCCTGATGTCTGATTTCCACACTAATTTAAAGCTCAGGCACTGCTCACACTGCACAGTACTTTGTGCTAATCAGCTGCAGTAGATGCTTTGCTGCAGACAGTGCGAGGGTTCATTTTCTCACTTACCAGTGAGGTAGGGCGTTGTCATGTTAAGCAAAAATCATCCAAGCCACATCACACCAGACAAGGTTATTGTCTATAAAAGATTCCACCCCTGCCCCACCAAGGAAGTAAAAAAATCAAGCAGACCACAAATAATTGTGTCATGACATTCAAAACCTAACTAAGGTCTATACCATATTATGAGAAAAAATATGTCATTCTGCCATCAGCTGCTCTATCAGGACTGCTTGAATCCACAAAATCTGGCAAATTATTACCTTGGTTTGGGTTTGTTTACACGGGGGTTTTTTATGCCTTCACTATTCTTAATCCACAGCATCACTGTGATAAAGTTTAGAGCAGAAAAGCTATAACCCACTGGTGGTCTCACACAGCACATGTAAGAGCAAAGCGTACAGAAAGAAGATAGCAGATTTTTCCCAGCAGAGGATCACCTCCTATTGCATCCTCCCTCTGAGGATAAGACAGTCATGCCTGCATTAAGAGTCCCAAGGTGACACTTCTTAGCAGCAGGACACTGGACTTTATTGCCTAATTTTTAAAATTTTAAAAAGCAAACATAAAGCTTATTAAAAATGAAGGAACACAGGTTCTTATAAATGGGGTATTTAAGCAAAGTCTTCAACAACAGGCACAACCCGAATTCAGGCACAACCTGAATCTCAGTGTCAGGCACTGTAACTGAAGAGTATCCGCAGCATAGATGGTAGTTAAGTTTATGACTTACCTATATATAAACTGCATAACATTTCACAGTGATAAAAGCAATCTAAGCCAAGTCTATTATGGTACCATCAGTGATGCTCAAAACGTCAAAATTAGTTCATAGCACTATCTTGCCTTATAACTGACAAGTGAGTAGCATGATAGCATTTGTTTTCTGTCTCCTACTTCTCCCAAAAGTCAGCCCCTTTTATTTTAGAAACATTATAACAAAAACAGTGTAAAATTAAAAACACCTTACTTTTTAATGAAAATAACTAAGATAAAAATGGAATTATTTTCCATTCTAGCAATTCTTATCCAAAGGAGATATTTACTATTGTTTGTACATGAACAGATGACTATACATCTACACTGGACTTCTAAAATTGAACACAGGAGTGTAATTTGATGCCTTTTTTAAAAAACACTTTTTTCTTTGTGAAGAGCTAGCCTTGGCCATTTCTCTGAGAATGATTCAACAGCTCCAAAATCACTTCTGTAACCCAGGACAAGAACTACAATTAAAAAACCAAAAAACTGAACGTTCAGGGCAGTTTAGTTAACATTCATTTTTCATTTTTAGGTTTTACCTTATAGAACTGAATTTTTGTTTAAAAGTCTCTTCAAACTCTGATTATTTATCACCTTGCTTAGTTTATGTCAGTGCAGTTCAATTATATACCTGAAACCCCACTACAACACCTATATGCAAAACAAACATTTCAGTTACTAAAATACTAAGACACAGAGCATTCCTTAAAACCTCCATGAGTGATATCAGTGTTTATCAGCCAAAAAAAGTTACGTAGATGAAAGTGCTCATTTTTTCCAGTCACAGCAGTATTTCTAACAAAGAAAGAAGGCAAGGCGACAAAAATGAGATAAAATTTGAAAACTGTGGCAGCATTTACTGAAGCTGAAACTAGTTCAGTGGTTTTCTTTGGAGCACAGACTATGTTCTTTGTCAAAATTCTGTTTAGTCCCACATTCTGTTAAGTGGTTATTTGACATTGCCTCTGCTCTGTAAGCCAAACCTGCTGCCAACAAGCCTCAACTGAGAAAACACTACAGCTCTGTTGGCCTCTTCAACTGTTTACATTCATATTAGCTCCTTGTTCTCGACCATCTGACCTCCTGCTCCCAAACACAGAGCAAAAAACGTTGGTTTAGCACCTTATTCTAAGTACGTCATGCACACTAAGAGTTGTAGGAAACCGCCATTTCTCTGTCTTCTGCTCTGAAGTTTTCTCCACGGTTTTATACCAACAGCTGCAATTGCAAAGTCCATTGTTCTGATATTTTGCAATACGACCAAAACCCAGAGAAGCAGAACGATGGCTACCAGACATCATCAAAGCAGCCCTGCCTGTAGAGCTCAAAGGAGAAGCCATCTGGGACTGAAGCACAGTGGTGCCAGCTCTTACGTCCAGAGACCAACGCTTAGGAGCCGCCTGCCCAGACGGAAGTGTCTGCTAATGCAATCGGGCAGCACAGCTGCAAGAGGCTGAGGAATTCCGATAGACAGCTGGTTGAAAATGCACAGTGGATGCTAAACACCACAATTTCCTCGTTGATTCTGGATTTTTGGCAAACACGTCACTATGGGCCTGTAGCGTTTGGAGATGGTGCCGCGATCAGGTGAGGATGTGCAGCTGAATTTGACATCAGGATCACAACCAGTATTCCTCACATGTATTATTTCAAAAATGGCCACCACGCAACAACCAGCATGTGCTAGCATTTTAGCTAAGAGCAACAGATGAGCAGCTGGTTCCCATTTTGAAATCTGATTTGGAAAATATACAAAACCAGCTGCACTCCGTTCTCTTATCCTGAAAATATCATCCTTTAAAAATATTTTCCATATATAATTTACAGCTTCTATACTTTTCTGGCAAAGAAAAGAAAACAAATCCTTACACTGTGTAGTCTGGCTTAAGCTGAAAAACCACTTTTTTCATACAGATTTAGAATAATTAACAAATTTAACACAGCACTTCTTTGTACCTGTTATGGCACTCTTAAAACAGCTGGTATAAACGTGAAGCATGAATGATTTAACTAGCTGCTTTCTCAATATAAATTCAGTGGAATCACTGTTGTCACACAGCTGAAGAAAGGTAGTATTCCAGAAGTCAAACACGTGCTCACATTATAATCAATTTTTCAGAAGAAAAGATTAATCAAAGACTTCTAATAAAAACTTGACGCTGTAAAAAGATCTCTAAATGTCTGGATCATTATGTCCAGCCAGGGAAATGAACTCCATAGGTTTTCAGATAACTCCAGGGTTGCCAAATGCAAAACCTCTAACAGAACAGACTTTCTATTCTGTAGCTACTGAAAAAAGCTAAAAAAAAAAAATTAAAAAATACATTCATTTTAATGGTGGAGGACCAAAGTATATGTAAGCAAGTGGATTTAAATATTCTTGCTAAATTTGGAGATTGTCATAGTTGGTTAAAGCATGTGAGACATAAGACTGTGAGAATTATAGTATTTCAGAGACTTGCACAAGTGTTATCTGTTCTTATATATGGAACTACAAACACAGATGACACCTAGGCAAAAAACAAGCTGATTCAATATTTTCAAGGAGTGTACAGAACCTGAAATTAACACACTATAAGTTAAATTCTTTGTGGCACCTTATGTCTTATTAAAAGACCACTGTTTTTTTCCTGCACTTTTTTTCTCAATATGCTTTCAGATTTGAAGGCTCTTTTCTTATCAGAGGCAATCATTACAACATTTCAGTTTAGCTAACAGACACAAATAAGCTTGCTCCCGTTAAAGGAAAAACAACTCCTGCACATGTTTTCTAGATCACAGCTCTATCCCAAGAAAGAGCAATGATCCCAAATACCCATTCCATCAAGGTCTTAAAAGAGGGAAAGAGAAAGAAAAAAAAAAGGGATAAAGAAACTTACTTATAGCAGTCGAAATTAATCACAAAGCAATTATAATCAAATGAAATTTATACTCTCATTTAACTATTTCAGAAATAGTATCTTCTATGGTTCTATGATTCTAGAAAAAAGGTTTAACTTTTTCTAGCAGTATTTAACTCCATTTTCACTAAAACCTCAATAGTTTATTTTCAGCAACCCCTGCCAGCAATCTCTTTCGAGTAGCCATTTAGACTTGCTGGAGACCAGAAAGCAGATGAAGGGTTGACTTTGACTATAAAATCCACCAAATTCTGAAATACAGTTGCCAAATTAAGTGATCATTCTCTCGCTGTTTCTGAAGTATGTTTGAAATGGACAGCTTTTTGGTTTTGTCCGAAGTTAGATCCCATTTTTAGAAGGAGAAATATCAAAGTAACACTGTGCCAGAGAAAAAACAATCAAGATTTTTCTTCTGTAGGAGCCAATGCAGGGAGAGAAGTAGAAATTCTTCCCACCACATTATTAGGAAGCTCTAAAAGAGTAAGGGATTAGAATTAAAAAGGATCTTCAAATCACTGAAACCCCAGTCTATTTTTAAAAATGTGTTCCTTTTCTCCTTTCATATATACCTCCAGTTATATAAAGATATCTACAAGATCACTATTACCTGCTTCTTGGGACACACATCCTTTGGAACTGTAGTTATTCAAATAAATTGACCTACAGAACTGCAAAGAACTTTTATGATTTTGCAATTAAACAAACACACTAACTGAACAGATAACATGATTTATTCAGAAGTTGTTAGAACTGGCACGACTGCTGAGTGTTTGTGAAGAGTCAGCTAAGTGCACTTACATATGGTAGTGGGTTTGAAGTGTCATATTGCATTTTTCAGCCATGGCTAATATTTTTTACAGTGGTTTATAAACACTAGTGATTGCTAATGCAAAAATAAGATGTGCATCTGGAATTTCCAAGAAGTGTAAAAATTTTGCAGATACCAAATACTGTCTCCTTACCTCTAGATTAAATAAAAAGACAATGAATCAGTAAAATGAATCAATTGTATGATCTTGCAATTAAGAGCATCAGTCTTTAGCTCCCTTTGATTAAGCAAGCTCTCAGTTTGCCTTATTGACATGAAACTGGTGTAGAGAGGCTGCAGGGTTAGAAGAAGAGAGGCAGTTCCCAGCATTCAACTGATAATGTACACAACTCCAGAGTTCAGTCCTGGCATGCTTTTGAATCCCAGTCCCTAAACCCCGGCAAAGAGTTTGCACAGTTGAAAGACTAACATGGCCATAATCTCAGTACACGGTTAAGTACTTGCATTTTCCAAGTCAGCATTTAAATCCACAGTTAAGCACCACAAGAGAAGTATCCTGATTTTCGTAAGTGCTGTTTGTCCACACTTCAGTACACTATATGGGTATGCAAGGACATATGGATTACTACTAGGATTCTAGGATGGCCAGGAAAGCCACTGAATTTCCACTGCAATTTTCTGGGAAGAATGGAAAAAACTTGTTGAGTCTAGCAAGTGCTCTGCTCTGTCTTGCAACAATCTTGAGAAGCATGGATAATTAAATTCTGAGAATACTCTCATTTGTCTTATCTGGGACTAGAGCTGCTTGTCTAATGTCACTGTCAATTTTTAATACAGTGATGACAACACTTAGCAGAAAAAAAAAAACCCAGTACTTGGGTATGAAGAGATCTAAACTTCAGTTCTAGGATATCCACTCAGGATCCATGGCGATGTATGTATTCTCTAATGCTGGATTTTATTTAAAATGCATATGACTACAATGAAGAACAGTACAAAAATATAGTTATTCAGCAATTTGCAAGTACCTGACACACCAAATAGTGAGCTATAATGGTTTATTGCTAAATCAGCCAGAGGCAAAACAAGTTAGTAACGACCAAATGATGAATAGGTTTTGTCAGTGATATTTATGAATGGCTTATTATTTGTAGGCACCCATGGGCATGGGCTGATCCACTGCCATGGATCAGGAATCTTAGCAGTGGCACTTTGGGTGGGATACTCTGAATAAAATACAGCAGTGTTGCTGTCTGGTAAAGGACCAGAGAGGGATGAAGCACTGAGGTACCCAAATCCAATCAGCCAGACTGACAGAGACTTAAAGTTTTCCTGAGAGTTGAAATATAGGTAGAAATACTTCTTGACATCTAATGGGAGAAAGACAGAGCTGGGATAAGAGGGGCAGATAAGTTACTGCATTCTGATGTGAACTGAAGCCAAAATTTTGATATTTTACTTTACTAGAGTTTCCAAAGAAAAAAAAAAGAAAAAGTATTAAACTGCTGCTTCTGACGGCCTGGAAAACTACTGTGCTTCTGTAACAACAATATAAACCTTGCTAAAATATTACACTCACACAAATTATTCAAATAAATCAACATTCACTCCATTTACAATACAGTGCACCAGCTAACTTCTGTTGGGAATGCTGCCCAACATTTGCTGGAGCTATAAAAGATGAAGGAAAGTAACTGAGATTACCCAGGCCTTTTCCATTTGAAAAATCCCTTTTTAAAATAGACTGGAGAAGAAAAGCCTAAGAACAGCATGTTCTTCACTTCTTGAGTTTTGAATGGCTGCAGCAAGTCTGGGACGTAGCTGAGCATTATTAGAACACAAATGCATCCAGTTTGAGCTCCAGAATCAGTTTTGGTACAAGAGGCATATTAAAAATACTAAAATTCAATCCCTAATATCCCCACTCAATCTTATTCCAAGAACCAAAACAATAGCCTTCCCTCTCAGTACTATGTTTGAGGATTTCATTACTTTTTGTTTTCTTTAAGGGATGAATGATGTTTTACTTCTTAAAGGCTCCTCTGTTGATCTTTGCTAAGAATTCCTCTAAGGTCTTGCATTACAAACAATAATAGGTCTCTCTACAAATAAACTTGATGCGATTAGGGGCTGTCTATGCTGCTATGATTTTGCTTCACTGACAGACTGACTTCTCCTTATACTACTTACTGTCTCCAAAAAGTCTGTAAAGTATATATATGTAACATTTCTAGCAATCAGACATGATTTAACAACCAAATGAACCAACACCAAATGGAAGAAGAGGAACACAAGGCACTAAATAACAAACCAACCAACCATTGCTTGCCTACATTCTTCTTTCTGTGATGTATTTATAAGGATATTTGTACTAGGAGTTAATTAATTAACCTACTCCCCTTAGGTAACAAAATACACAGAAGTAGATGCCTTCTACGCAGTCTTGTTTCCTCCATGTCTGAGATTCCTGGATTTGGCAACTGAAGGAGTGCCAAATGCGGACACAAGGATCTCATCTCAAAAACCACAGTACAGTTAGGTTACTTATTTTTTGTTTACACAGGCAAGTGAAGACAATTCCAAGCAGGGTACCCCACTAAGCACTATAGCCTGGGGAAGGGTTCAGGGTTCCTTAACAAGCTTCCTAGAGGTGGCATCATTTGTTGACAATTTAAATGTTGCAAGGGATATCAGTTACAAGTCATCACAGTTAATCACAAAATTTGAAGATTTTCCTCAGGCAAGCTATCACAGTTGCTTGAACTAGGATAACAAAATAAACCCTGATTATGAAACTGTTTGAATTTCCCTTTTCCACAGCACTGCCCATTATCCAAAGCAAGAGTCTCTTGTTTAAAACCACAGTGTGGGGGGGTTTTAGTTCAAGAACCTTTTTTAACAGTCAAACAAGTTAAGGATCCTTCTGAATGGTTTTATCCCATGAGTATAAAAGCAAAGTCCACCCGGGAGTCTAGGTGGGCAAGGAAGCTTGGGCCCAAGTCGTTTCAGCAAGAAGGCAAACCCATCAATGACTGGAAATGAATCTCAGATGTAAGCACAGGAAGGAGCTGAGGGTAGGTTCAAAGCACAATTGCAGCTGTAGCAAGGCAGCCTACAGGCTACTGCCTAAGGACCCACCTTTCTCCTATCCCACTGTCCACAGTGATCTTCATTAGGAAGTTAAAGTTCACTGAGTGGTTGAAGGAGAAGGTAATCATAGACTTGAAAAGTTGCCTCAAAGGGCTTTAATCTGAGGGACTGAGGGGAAAAATCTCTAAACAAAAAGATCTTCACAAAGTCTGCCATAGGAGGGAGTTGTTGCAGCAGTATTTCTTCCTGCACACTTTCTGACAGACACTTTAACTTGATCAATATGGGAACATACAGGCATGATATGTGTCTTGGTCTTGCACCACTACAGTGCAAAATAGAACAGGGGCACCAACGTTCTTGTACTCACAACCTGTTCTTGGACATACTGTCAGAATCACCGTGTGGTCCAACCACTCCCTTAGTGATGCACAGCTAGATGCACCTTTTAAGTTGACTTCTTGCCAGTGTATTCTGTTGCCAAAAGTAAGGGCTGTTTGAATTAATTAAGCTAGTCACAAATTGAACTATATCCTAATGTAATCTACTAAATGAAAACAGCTATTAAAATATTTTCCCATTTTGATTTTGTGGATATATTGCTTTAACAGTTGTTCTCAAAGCTAGCTAAACCATATTTACCATGAAACACTGTTTTAAAGTAGTACATGAAGTGAAACGGAATACTGCTACCATCTGTGAATAATGTAATCAGGCAAATGAGGAATAATGACTACATCATGGTAATTTAGGATAGAACATGCAGAATTACAACTGACAGCAGCTTGGTTTATAGCTCACAAACTTGAGAAAAGCACAGCATATAAAAAGAGCAGGGAAGGATTTAATCAAAATATGATTACAGAAGAGAACATAGACAACACATGGCATTACTTTTGAAGGGTCCACCACTATTATTTGCATCTTGAAGTGTAACTGAAAACCTACCATCACACATGAGTAGAAAGATAATTTCAGTGATACAGGGTTGCTTGTACGCATCACAAATCCATGGGGTTTAGCTCATAATAGAGTAATAATTCCATCCAACTCTTTGGGGCTGTGGTAGGTAGGCAAGGAAATAATCTAAGGGAATTCCACCAGAGTCTTTCCATTTTCTAACTTTCCTACCTGTTCACAGGCCAGAGGTGCAAGTCAGTATTTTCCCTGTGCCCAGTGTACAATTGCTTCTATTGAGGATGATCTGTAGCAGAAAGCAAGGTAGAATGCTGTTCTTCCCTACCCTGACATTTTTTTGAGGGGTTCAGGGTAGAGTTATCTTTACCAGACTTGTGAAAATGAAATATCCATTTAGTTAAGGAAAAAATTTCCATACTCTTTAAATCTACTTCTTGCATTAGACAAGGAAATTCAAGGCCCTGTTATTGAAAAGACCTTTTTTTCCCCTCCTTTCATTTCTTGTTCCATCTCCATTCTACATTTTTTCCCCTAGAGCACTTCCATGATCCTTTCACTGTTGTATATGAATACCTCTTGGCCACTGATATATTTCTCTTTGCATCATCACAGTCAAGCAGAGAAGAAATAGAAACTGGAATAAAAACATAGAGTTATCTTCTCTGGTTACACAGAAAGCTTTGGTGGATCAATCCCAGCCACTAAAGTGTTGTTTAGCAATCCCTCCTCTCAGAGTTTCCTCTGTAAACATAGATATTTAAGAACAACTTGTCATTTGGAAAAGTTTACTTTTCTGCATAAAAAGTTTTATGACCCATTTCTCCATAGGGCAGAAGCTTAACAAACCTTTCTGAATTCCCGCTTGATTTATGTTCTTCACTATGAAGACAACTGTCCATTTTTTCTCTTGTTATGAAACATTCCTTCCACTTAGAATACTTCTGTTCCCCTAGATTACTTCACTGACACAAAAGCAAGAACCACCTGGTAATGCCCAGAGAAATTACAGTACCTGCCCTCAGAGAGGGAAGCTGCTGGCAGTGGTAATAAATAAATAAACAAACAGAAAAATGTATACATATGTAAATAAATAAAAGCTGTTCACTGGATTTATATCACCAGAAATCCAGATACTTTCCATATGTTTGTGCCTTCCCACATCTGGGAAAAATCACAATGTACTAGGTTCATTCTGCCATGATAGCACACTGGATACTGCATCAAAATCTTTTAGTAATGGATAGCTAAAGTTTTGGGGTTGTTGGTTTGGTTTGGGTTTTTTTTTTCTTTTAATCCTGACTCATAAATAATTTTGCTTCATAAGAAGAACAGTTTTGGGGTGAACATCAGTGAAGTGAGAAGAGGAAAATATTGCAGATGATGAAAACATACCTTTTTACAAAGCACTTTATTACACATCATGCCACTTACTGTATAAAGGTGACATTTCAACATGAAACACTATAAATCATGCTGCATCAGCTTATAAAAATCTAGATTTTAAAAACTTAACAATCAGTCAAGATGACATGCATGTCTAGGAAAATTACCTAGAAGCCAATAAAAAGCCTGTGCAAAGTGCACCGCCCTGTACTGCTGCCTACTCCTTCTTGCTCCCAGGCAGTGCTGCTAAAACCTGGCTCTCACTTCTATTAGCATTTGGTGTCTCTGAAGAATTATGAAGGTGAAATAGATCTAAAATAGGTATTTCACATAGCTTTCCAACTTGAAAATATGTGTCATCACCCTGTCTTTAACTTTGACTAAAAATACGTGATAGCCTTGTGCTTTACAATATTCATGATCATGGATGTCTTGGAAATGTACTGAAAACACCACAACAGATTTTTCCAGGATTTCTCCCATTCCCAGAACTGATAAGGCAATGCTAAATAAGAAAGCTGCTTTTGGAGCACCATGGCAATAACTAACAATAAATATGACTAACCTAAAATTTAACAGACCAAACATGCATCTAAGATTAGCAAAGCAAATGCTCCCTCAGTGAAACAGCCAGCAGAAGGCTAAGAAAAGAGGGAAAACAATGGAAACTTTCATAAGGAAAAAATAACTATCATTTAACCAAAGTATACAATTACCTAGATCACCACAATGGTTGTGAAGGGAATCATGACCTGTACTTTTAACAGTCGGACAAGCTATGCCAGAATCAGCTGTGAGTGTGAGTCTGCCAGCACCACATTAAACACAAATTTGAATTTAGGAACATGTAAAATTATTAAGCATTTGGACTTGATTTAACTACATCACTTTTCCCTTCACCTTAGCAAATGGGTATCATAATGAATGCAGATGTCACACTACAGCCAAAATAATTCATAAGTAAACCACACAAAGCTGGAATTATGATTTTTAAGCCCTCCACTTCAAACATGAAATAAATTACGCCATTGCTGAACATGACAGATTTAGCCGAGAACGAAGTGATCTTTCAGAAGGTCAAGCAAACAGAAATTGCTCAAAATTGCAGAGCCTTAAAGATGTTTAAGTAAGAAGAGCATGTCAACCAGACCTTCAAACATTACTGAGATTCTGAGATTGACTCTGATGATTTTCTTTAGTATGAAGTGGTTCATTTTAAAGAAAGGATTAGAGAATGTTAGAGGTTCTTAAAACACGGACCACAGAGCAATTTCTAATGCTCTGAACATTCTTTTCAGGAAGTGAATCTATTAGGAAGGTTCATCAGTTTTATCTGAAAGGGAATATTCAGCACAGGAGTGAAACACACTACAGAGTAGAGTCAAACCAGGAACTTCCATAGGAAGATTCTGAACAAGGAAGTGGCAGCTAATTGGGGGTGATGGGGAAGAGTACAGTAGTACACGAAGGAGTATGTTTCAGGCACGGAAATTCATGCCACCTGCTTGGCCAAGTTTCTTTTGCACAGCAACCAAGGCAGGAAGAACAGAGGTTGTGTATGTCCAGCTAAGGTACCAACATGGAGTCAAATGCACAAGGCAAGCTGAGGAGCTGGAAAGTATTTCCAGGTTCCACAGCTCTGCCCCAGCTTTGGGATGCAGAAGCAGAAAACACATTCCTCTAAGGATCCTACCACTTGAGCTATTTTAGGTATACACATTGAATGCAGAACTAGAACTCTAAATATTTTCACAAACAAGGAAAATATGAGCAAAGGTGTTATTTGACACGTAAGGAGAACTATTTTATGCATCGTGGTCTAATAATAAATTTAACTACTTTCTGTATATGAAAAAAGAAGCAGGCAAAAGAGCTGACTTGGTGGAGGTCCATACCACGACACTTAAAATTAAAACACTGAAAGCTTAGTGCTGTCGTGGGGTTGGTGGAGGCAGAAGCAGGGGTTGCCAAGTATCGTAGCTTCTTTAAGGCTGCTGACAGCTCACATATGAAATTACAGAGACAGAGAAAATCACGTAGGCACAGCGCTAGAAAATTATTAGGCAAATATTTAACAATACAGATCTTGAAAAAGAAGTTTGAAAAATTAGTTCACTCATATCAGGATGAGATTTACCACTCATGTAGTGAATTCATAAATCTGCAATATTAAAGGTAAATGGTCAAGGCAGTTATAAACTCATAAAATACTACACTCAACATAAAAATGATCTGGAATTTAACAACTCTGTCTCCTTTTCATAAGCTACTGACCTTTATTTCTCCCAAGATTAAGTTCACAGTGGAATTCGTCAATGACTAGTACAGATATATCACTTACCTTGAAGTCACAGCTTCCATGAATTCATCAAGAAGATCATCATAGGCTTGACCTCTAATTCTCTTGTGTCTCAGCCCAATATACAAAGGATCTTTCAGCAGTGTCTGTTAAAAAAAAAATGTTTGAACTATTACATGAGCAAGTTACAATACCACACTCTTAGTTAATAAGAAGGGGACAACAATACAGTGTTTGAGGATTAACCCAAGCATATGAAGTACATATCAATGTATCCACCTCTACATAAAGACTGAAGAAACATAAAGAGATTAAAGAAACACCCCTTTGTATCAAGGGAAAGGGATACCCTAGTCTCAAAGGAAGTGTATAGTTTCTGAGTGAAGTTTACTCTGGGATGTCAGGTTTCAAAAGTATCTTTTAAAGCTTTAGTTAGTAATTTTCTATTTTTCCCTTATATCCTGAAAGTGCTCTGACATCTTAAAAAAGCCATTTTCCTTAATTTTATCATCATGTTTCACAAATCTCTTCCAGAGCCCATCACTTCAACTGTGTTGATGACTTGCTACTCAGAAAATGTGCTGCTTTCTAAAATTCAATACACCAAAATTTAACCAAGCCTTTGCCCTTTTCCTTCCAAACCTTTTAGATTATCAGTTTAGATTCTAGCATTCTTCATTTCAGCTATCCATGTTCCATCAGTCGGATACGATTTCTTTATTTGTCTATGTTTAAATCTTGTACTTTTTCTTTCTTTAGATTTATGAACCAGACTTTTCCCCAGGTCCATAAAAACACTAAGCCTGTATCATTCCACATCTTCACTACTAGAAGGTCTGATGTATTTCAAAATTATAACTTACAAATTACTAAAAGTGTTCAAAGTGTTTTGCAATCACTTTTGACAATCCACTTCAGCTACAGCAATTCCCCACAGCAAGTCTCACACTTTCACTGGCTCTCCCAGAAACTCAGGTATAAAGACACTATTTCTCACATGCCTCTGAAAACAAATAAACTAATTTCTCCATTGTTCGTAGTGTGCAGTACTCCCACACATGCCCAAACAGCTTGCAGAATAGGTCAGAAGCTTGACTAAACATTTGTCATCCAAAAACAATTTGCAAACCCAACAGGGTGACAGAAATTTGTTGTACATCAGATTCAACTAGAAAAACACCGTAAAGAAAAATACAGACCAACGTATCTTCCAAGAGAGAGCCTTCAGAATGCAAAATGAAGCAGGAAGTCTGGGAAGCTTTCTCAGCCTGCTTCAGACCGGGAAACAGAAATCTGATTTCTGAATTTTAGAGAAGGGCCTGAATTCCCCTCCCTGTTTTTTCTCATGCTGTACAACTGAAAAAAATCCTCTGACTCACAAACCCCTGTTAAAGACTGATTTGAATCAGTATGAAACTGAAAACCTTTGGGGTTCCTGGGATTATCCTGATGCAGATCTATAGATAGAGATGTTTGTCTCTCCCTCACCTTATTTTTCACTTCTACAAAGAAATAAAGATATAAGATTAGAATGTTTTAAAAAATCAAGCAAGTTTTAAAGCTGAATTTTCTAAAACTGTTGCTAAATTCATTTGTAATACATTACTTACAGCCATTCAGAAGTTATGTCAACTTTTTGAACTGACAAATGAACAATGCTCAAAATTAAAATTACTTTATAAATGAAGGTGAAGTTATTACACTGTAAGTGTTTTATTTATTCATTTCACCAACACTTTGTAGCATTCATGTTTAAGCAGCAAATTTTTTGGCTGAAATAATTTTACCTGTGTATTTACATTATTCTAAATATTCTAGCAGCAAGATCAAAATCACAATTCTGTATCTATTCTAGTTACTGCAGGAAAAACTGGCAAGAGTTTGATCTGATATCTTTCAAAGTAATTGTCCCCTTTTGTATAGTCTTCGTTTTTATATAATCACTTCAAACTTTGTAGTAAGGAACTATTTCTGGAATTATTTTTCCATTTCCATTTTGAGTTTGTCTGATTATTTAAAATAACCTCAAGAAAATCTAAGAGATAAAGGATAATTTTATATCTCTGGGAGATGAATTCACAGGAAGGGCAAATTAACTGTTAAACAACGTGAAATCTTCAGGCAAGTTTGGAGAGCCCATGCAAGTTGTCTCAAGCTTCCCACCAAACTGAGCACACAAGCTTGGAAAGAAGAACTGCCAAGCCTCGGGAGCCTCTGTCAGGAACATCACGGTAGGACTCAGAAACAGCAATCCCTTTTCTAAAATTCCATTACTGCAGCTTTCCATGCCAGTAGGCTTCTGCTACTCCATGCAAGCCCACCAAATGTTCCACTGTCCAATTCAGAGCAAATAATTTAATTCCTTTCCAACTCCCGTAATTCTTCTTCCTAAATTGATTTGCTCTTTTCAAAGAGCTTCCACAAGCTTTTTATTAAGCATTGTCTGTTTTCTCATTTTATAAAACAATGCTCAAAATGAAAAAAAAGAATCTTTGGTCCCTTTATTTTTTACATTCTGAAGACATGTTTCCAAAACACTTCGCAGCCAGACTGAGTCCGTCTGATTCCTTCAAGATGGCAGTTTAGATGGGCAGTGATTCTGTGAAAGTTCAAAAGAAACAGGCATCATAGTGACTCTCTTCAAAAGGTGCTAAACAAGCCATGGGTCTCCCTTGAAACACAGGCTCTTACACTCCTTTTGCTACTTCTGCATCTTTCATGTCTGTGAGCATTTAAATCTATAGTCAACACTAAAACTCAGAACTCCAAAGCAGCTCCATTTATACAACCACTGTTTGAGTTTATTCACATATCTTTGATGCTGAAATTTAATGTGGAATATTTAAAACAATTATTACAGTGTTTCTGGAGTGGTTGTTCCCATCTAGCCGGGGAAGTCTCACAAGCAAAGACAATTAATTCAGCAACACATCTCTGATGAAAAGCTTGGCCAGCTATATACTCAGAGTTCAAAATTCCTTTACAGCTCAGTGAATTCTGCTTAACAAACGTTACAGTTTGACAAGAAATAGCCCCAAAAAGTTCCTTTATGGTCCTGTTTGGAACAACGTATGAAGAAACCCGTGTCGGACACAAAAGAATGAAACATTCAGCAAGTGAAAAGAACAGTGGTCACGTCTGCGCCCTGAGTGGCAAACCATTGTCGAGCTGCTCCCTTTCCAAAAGGCACTGAAGAATGAATAAGCTGCTTAAGCACATTATCCCCTTATTCAGGTCAACACCATGCAAACCAGGTCCGTGGTGCTTGTTTTTTTTAGAGGGTTCACACATCTTGAGAGATTAACATTTGCTACCAACTATTTCATGGTTTTCAAAACAGATTATCAAAAAAAAGTTCCATGGTACAATTGAGTATGTCAAACTGACATGATGATTAGGTACTTTTCCTCAATGACTTGGGTTTCTTTTGTTACCCAGCTGTTGTCAAAGCTAACACTTTGTTTTTTTCTTTTGGAAATCAAATCTCGTTCAAACATAACTCTCCTTTTTCCAGGTTAGTGAGTTTGTTACGCATATTACATGATACTGACAAAATTGATGCCAGTTTATTTTTAGACATGCTTATTCTAAGGCTAAAAAAAAAAGAAGTTCTAAAACATTTAGGTTTACCAATGTGGTACATTCAAGCTTTAACAGAAATAGGGTTTTCTAAGAATAAAGAGCTTATTTGAAGTTCTGTTACTGGAAATATCATGTAGATCTACTTAGAATTAGCTGTACAAAATAACAAGTTCTTTGAAGCACCACCTGAGCACGTTAAAACTGTAATGACCTTTGGGGTTTTAAGAAAAAGGCAAGCCATTTATGCCATCTTACTTGTGCACACTTAGGGTAAAGAGATTAGCAAACCACCAAAGTTCAAGCAAGGCTGAGCTGTGCACCTGGCTCTAATTTAGCTACAAGAGCCAAACCAGTGAGAAACAGAAAACTGCACACTTAAATATTTCATCAGTTGAGCACAAACACGCTGAAATGTCATCTATTCTCAAGCTTGGCACCAAGATGTTTCTTTGGAACAGATACATATTTTAGTGATCAGCTTCATGGAAAATTGGAAGTGAAGATCTGCAAGACCCCAAGTCTTTCCACTGACAAAGATGGAGCAGAGAGTGTTCAGAACCAACCAATGCCACCTAGACAGCATTTGGTGTACGGCAATACTTCAGAGCACCAACTAACCCCAAGCCATCAAAATGTCAAAACCCCTCAGCAGCACTACAGTGGGAAACAATTTGCACTACAGCCACAGTTAGAAAGTTAAAGGAGAACTACATTTTTATGGAACATCTGAAGCGTTGAGACAAAGACATCCCACATGCCAGAAATTAAACACATTCCAGAGTATGACTGGTCTAACGGTGCACACAGTTATCAAGAGCACCAGGCAGGGGCTGCTGTTTTTTCAAGTCTTAATTTTTTCTTACATTAATACACTGTAAATTCTTTCTGTAACCATCTTCTTGTCTCAGTTTTAACAGGTTGGGAAAGGGCTGGTGAACACAGGGAGATTTCTGTTCTCCAGGAAAGTTGGATATTCCAACCTTTTTTTTTTTTGTTCCACAGGATTGAAATTTCACTTGATGTGAAACTTCTTCCAATAAAAAGAGTTAGCCAGTTAGGAACAAGGCCAAGGTTTTGGACTTAACTTCAGCTTCTATCAATACTCATTACCCAGTAATCAATCTGTGTCCATTTAAATTTTTGGTTTGTCAGCACCAACATGCTGAATCACAATTTTCTGTCCTTCAAGAACTGCTTACAGCTGCAAAGGGTTTTTCATGGCATTAGAAAGAGTGTATAAGATTTCAATTTGTATTAGTCTAGGAAGCCTGTCTTTTCTTTGAATAAGCTTATTTTGCAGTCTGAGATACAGGATGATGCCCTTGAAATGTGTAACAAATTCTGTGTTTCCAAATGCTAAGTGAATTCTGGATGAGTTGAATGCTACTAATTGGGTTTGAGGGTGTAGAATACTTTGCAAAAATAAGTTGCATAATCAGAGAACTAAAGATTTTTTTTGAAATTTTGTTTTGTTTGAACTACACTGGCCATATGACATACTTAATATGAAGAGATCATGCCCCTCCTTATCTAAACACCAGACCTTTGCCAACATGTTTGCAAACATTGGCAAGGGGCTTCTTGCACAAGAAAAAAGGAGCCTTATCCACTGTTTCTCCCCAGAAGAAGGAGATCTCATCTTTGGGAGTCTAAGATAACACTTTACCTCAACATCGCCAAAACAGGTACTGGCATACAGAGCAGTAGCTCTCCTTGCCCCTCAATTTCCTCCAAGGGATCCTCCATAGGACAGCATATCATAAAAGATCCCAAAATGGGAGGGCAAAAAATAGGTATCACAATGGGTCATTCTAGCTATAAATAAAGGAGGAAAAACTCCACACTTAGACATAAGTTTGACCACTTGAGCCCAGCTGTGCTCACCTTGCTAAAACCAAGTGGCTGCCAGTTCTTTTGAGACAAAGATACAGCCACACTATAATTAATATTTTCCCATCTGTAACCCTAAAAACATTACTGAAAATTGTCCCTTGCCTCTTCAGACAAAACTCTAGACCTGCAATAGTCAAGAGTTTAATAGATAATACATTCACAGTGCTCCTTTGTCATCAATCTTGAATGCAGAGCTTGAAGGGAACAACTTCTGTGGAATAAAATTATTAGCAAAGGGTATTAAGAATTTTTGAGACAGTTCAAAATATAAACATTTATTAAAACCCTGATGAAGCAATATCCTAATGTAACAGAAAAGAAGTTACGGTATTTCAAATTCTGTTTAAAAGACTTTAAGGTTGTGCTAAAAAATATAGAGAATATATTCTCTTCCATACATGCATAGTGATACTATAGATTTGCACACCCAGACTAGGCTTTTAAAATTCTTTTTCCTTAAAGACAGGCTTCATTTATTCAATCCAAGTCATTCTTTAATTTCATAAGGTTATTAAAGTGTCAATGTGACCTTTACGTCCTGTGCTTGCTTCTGCTCAGGAAGCTTACTCATTTCTTAACCTGACGAGGAATTACCAGTTGTAGCTCTGAATGCTCACTGAACCCTGTTGCTTATATCCTAGTTATTTCCCACGCATGCAGACAGCTTTGCCCAGCTGAAAAACTGTCAGCTCCAGCGAGCTTTAACAACAAAATAAAAATCCCTCTAATGGCTGGAAAGAATGCTTCATGAAGGAATCCTGTAACACACTATGAAATTACCACAGCCAGTCCCCGAGCAAGGAGACTGCACAAAGCCAGGCTGTGCCAAGGACATTCTGTGGGATGTTTCCGGCGCACGTATGTGGCACGGAATAAAGGCCCCAGTGTGCGAGTGCTGTGGGCAGACAGTGGCTCTGTGCCGAGCGGGCACAAGCCTCCAGCCCCCTCGCACGGCACGATCCGCCTCCATCCCTCCATCCCTTGGCTACCAGAGGGGCTGTTCCAGCAAGTCATTCCCGTGAGTGAGCATTCAAAGCTAAAGACCCCTCGCCCCACTGGGGGTAACACTTACAAACATACCCAGGATACACAAATGTCTATGTGTGGCTACCTGAGCCAAGTAGCAAACTCCAAAGACAGAAAGTTGCAGCAGCAAGGGGCAAGATGCACCTGATTCTTCAGGTTTTTCAAGAAGTTGCTGTGCTATCTCTTCAAGTCAGGCAGCACATTTGTGTTTGTGTCCAGGAGTCAGTTTGTGGAACCAAGCGATGGGTGAAAAGCTCAAGGGCTGTTGATGGTGCAGGGGCAGACAGCAGTGTAGCCTTCCAGTGTGAGTCTGTAGGTGCACCTAAGTCACTTTCACAGCTTACCTCCACAATACTGGGAATTATAAAATACTTTACAGAAATCATACTTTTACAGAAGTTTATCTCATGATTTTTAGGTGTAACTCAAGATTTCTGAGCACTTGAAACACACAATACCAGCTACAGCCAGAAGGCCATTAATGATACATAAGCCTAAAGAAGTTCCTTTCTAGGCTGACTTTTCCATTCCAAACAACCTGGAATTCACAGTGACACCTGAACTACTTTTCTTGGTTGGCTCTGAAAATGACAAGTGATACACAGTACAGCTGGGCTAACTATACATTGCCATGCTTGATATTGAATACTAAAAATTAAAATTTTTGAAAAGGAGTAATGCATCTGGCATCAGATGAATCACATCTTTTTCAGAGCAATTTGGCTTTTGTTCCACCTGCTAACCTTTCCACTACACAGTGTAACAGATTCACTCAACAACAACAAACCTTTTTCAGTCAGTTACCATTGATAATAAAAAAAATTTTGCAGTAAACTTAATTGGACAATCGAGCAAAAAACCACTCTGTGCACCTTGTTCTTTTTGGCAGTTTCCAATTAAGAAAGACCTGGGAAGAGCTGAGTAGTGAAGCACACCTCAACTACAACTTTACTAGCCAACAGATAAAGTAAAAAATATAATGATATTTCCCTGAAATTTTAATGCCATTGGAACATCTTTTCAGGTCAAACAACTCATACTGAAGATTTTAAACCAGCTTAACTCCTAAAAACTCTTAGAAGTAAGTAAAAGAAAATAGCCATCACTGAATCTGCAGCACAAGTCATGTGCTGTTTGTAAGGAGAAAAGCAGGTGTTTTCCTGAGGATTGGATTAGATGTTGCTTATGAAAGTACTGTAATTGAAGAAAAAAAACCCCTATCTTCAAAGCTAGCAAGTTAGTTTAACAGTTTTTCATTCTATAAAAGGAAAAACTAAAAAGTTTTTCAATTCTAAAAATACAATTGTGCCAACATCTTCTGTTAGAGAAAGCTAGCTTCAAAACTAAAATAATCAATTCTTGTTAGGCTGATCTTAACAGCACTAGAGTTCTCCTAGTACTATGTTTGTGAACCACCACCATACGGATTCATCAGGTCCTTCTTTTAAATCAACATTTAACTTATGCACCAAGTACCAGTTGTGTCAAGCAGCACAAAACTAAGGCTGATTACCAGAAGGAGGGGGAAATAATTTCTAATCTTGGAATTTTCTTAATTTATACAAGAGAAAAAGTATAGAAAGATCAATTTTCTGTGTTCATTGTGCCAATCTGAAAATAACAGAATGCTTTGTACGAACAGGGCACTGTTACCACGCGTGGAATACAGAGGCTTCTTCGCAGAACGGGTGGTCAAGCACTGGAATAGGCTGCCCAGGGAAATGGGTGAGTCCCCACCCCTAGAGGTATTTAAAAGTACATGTGGCACTTGGGGACACGGTTCAGGGGTGGACTTGGCAGTGCTGGGTTAACGGTGGGACTTGATGATCTTATAGGTCTTTTCAAACCTAAATGATTCTATGTTTCAACCTGCTGCGGAGTTAGTAAGAACTGAGAGGCCTAATTCATTGCATATTTTAAGAAAAACAAAACAAAACAAACAAACAAAAAACCCCCCAACAAGATAAATACTCTGCATTATGTTTAACAGTCTGCGAGAACTCTCCTGATGTTAACATCTGTCTGCAGGGATAGGGACAATGCCAATTCCACAAATGCCTGTAATTTGAGTTGGAGCTTGGAACACACTCAGAACCATGGTTTTGGAGGAACATTTCATCAGACACAATTTTAGCATGCATAACTCTTTTCACACAGTAAAACTGAAAACAAATGGTTGTCTGCATGCCAGTGGCATTTCTTGAAAAACTTAATCACTTGCCTATTGAGAAAACAATAGTCCTGAAGAATCCAACATCATTTAGGACCTCAGGACATTGTGCTCCATGTAATCACTGTTATTTTAACACACAAATAATAATCAGAAAGTAAAGAAATCTGAGAAATTTCATGTATCTTATTCATACAATTTTCAGACAACCTCACAAGAAATCTCCTAAAACTTCTGATATCTACTTTCTAAAAAAGCTTTACTGAATCACAGAAAAGGCTCAGATGAACGATTACAGCCCCTATACACCTGACCTCCCACACCCCCCAGAGAGTTAACCGAGTACAATTAGAGTACAATTTCGTCATCATGAACTCCAGCTCCTACAGGGCTAAAATCTCAATCACATGTCCTGTCGCACATAAAGGAAACATGTAACAATACCCTCAATGCTACATTTTGAAATATAGCTGATGGATAATGGGAACTGGAAGCTATAGAAATAGATTACCACAACCAAACTTTCAGAAGTTTATTGCTCTCAAAAAACATGAGGGATGACGTGCTAAAACCTACTTGAGGGTACAGCAGTAAGTTCTCATAATAAATCACAGAAGGTGGCCAAACAATAATCTTTAAGAAGAGCCCAAACAGTACTCATGGGAGCCTACACAGTGCCCTAAAAACAAGTTTAGCCTCAGTGAGACTCTCTACAGAAGCTGGAGATATTGATCTACTTTTTTTCCTGCAAAGTTAGAAGGAGTGCAGCTATCTTAATAAATTACATTTTTTAGCTTAATCAAGAGAGTATGACAAGACATAGCTGCTTGGGGTGGTTCAAACACTTTGAATACATCAAACTTTCCTACACCATTTTTGCAAAGGGACAAACACACCTCATTCCCTTTACTTTCATGCACTTACATTTCTAAACTTTGTCTAGGACAGGAAGCTGAAATGTCTAATGTTAGGAGTCATTCAGCTTCCAAAACCAGAAAAAAATTAAGAAAAAAACCCCCAAAACCAAAGGCAAACCACCAACAAAGTGAATCAGCAAAGAGCAAGGATTTATACTGTTTTGAAGATGACATCAGTAAAGTTTTGTTATTAATTAAAATATTCAGAAGAATGCCATCTTAATAATTTTTCTTCGTCTGATAAAGGCCAAAGGTAACATAAACTTTAAAAAACCCCTCAAAGACATTTTTCATTCATCTTTAATACTCTATTAATAAAGAGGACTTTGCTAATATTGTATCAGCTCACACATTATGACAGTAGAGTGTCTCGAGTCCATCAGATAGGTAATGGAACAGAATTTTAAGAGATATTCTATTTTTATTTTCTTTCCATTCACACCTAACTATAAATCTCCACCACTTGTTGTGACCTCTTTTCCATTTTATTAAACTTACATCTATTTATTTCATTTACTTCCATAAGCTACTCCCACATGGTCCTTCCTTGACCCTGACATCCCAGTCTCCTGTGCTGACACTCAGCCATTTTCTTTACTAGAGCCAAGTGGGCTGGACCTCTTCCTACATCAACAAGTCACGTCAACAGTGTCCCTTTGACTGATTGGCAACTATGAAAAAAGTTTGTTGGTATTATTTCGGTGCTGGCATCTCAGCTATATATCTGTCCTATCACCAGGGAAAAAAAGGAAAAGTCATTCTGTGCACAAAGCAGACTTGCTAGTGCAAGGCCAACATTTGTAAAAGCACCTTTATAACTCAAATACGACGTGCTTTGTCTCAGACACTAGGCTGTCTTCTGTGGAGACATAAATTACGCATATTTTCCCACCTTTTGTGATAATAGCTATGTTTATGCCCATTCCTTCTCTGGTCTTCTCCACTGCCTGTGAAATTGCTGAGGAGGTTGATAGCTAGCAGTTACTATGAAAGCCAAGCAAAATAAACACTATCTGTTGCTGTCTTCTGAGCATGAAGACTTGGAAATGTCTAATGTATCTTGAAATAAAGTCTGCCATCAGTTTGGTCTATGGATATTCATGCATGCTCTCCAAAATAAGCATTTCCAGATATTCATTTCTGCCCTCTTACATAGATTCCCTTGCGCTGAAAAGTGAAGTTAGAAGAAATTAAATGGACTGTCAGGACTGCCGGTAACATCAGTACACAGCTCGTTCTTGCTAACGCCAGCTGAAACAGAGACTTAAATCCTGGGTCACCATCTATATTCCTTCTGCTAAAACCCTCCCCTCTTCAACTTCTCAGGTCTTCAAATTCATTACCAATATGCTGTTTGGTAAATGTGAAAATCTGAAGCATCACCTACCTACCTTTGTCACATTTTCCATGGCCCAATGAAATAGAACATTTCACAAAAGAAATAATCATAAATAGCAAATTTCACCAAAAAAAACAGTCTCAGGAAAAGAATACCATATATTCCTAGCCAAAATGACAAAGTTTAAAGAATAATGGATCAAAAGTAGCAGACAATTGCTGAGGTCTTCTCATGCACTAAGCAGTAGAACTGCATTTCTCAAAGAGCAGTAGAATGACACTTCTCAAAGATAACAAGAGTCTGTTTAACAAGAGGTTGATATAAGTTCAAAAACAAGTTTTAGTCTCTATAAAAGTCTCCTGAGCCACACAGCAGCCACATGTCATGCAGAGAGAGGCAAGTGAAGAGCAAACTCAGTATGAATTCATGTTAGCTAACTTAAGAATCTATACTGGCTACTTCAACATCTAAGCTGATCTAGGCTCTTTTTACAGTAAACAGGTAAAAACATAGATAAAAATACATTTAAAAATACGATTAATCGGACCAATTTGAGACAGTTCCTCTACAAGAAGCAGCAACTTGTTCCTCTTCATTAAATTAGCCTAGGATGATTAGCTTAGGTTCAGACGACTGTCAAGCCCTGTGTCTCTTTTTCAGTCATTCTGAGCTTACCTAGTTGGGAGAAGGGGCCCCAGACTCTCAAGACTAATAATTCAAACACAAGATTATAACTGTCCATTCCATTGAATGTTAAGTATGGGAAAGATAAAAGAGAACAGGCAAAAACATTGCTGCCTAAGTGGATATACTAGAAAAGTCTGGATTTAGGTTTAGTACACAGGCAGCAGGGAAAGGCTGGATGGCTACAAGGAGATTGCAAACATTAATCTCTAGTATTTTATGAAGGCATAAGAGAACTTTAGGCAAAGGCAATATAGAATGGTGGTGAATGTAAGTCTGGCACTGAAATACGTAACAATATATTATTTTATACATCACGTATATTAAAAAAGGAATGTGAAAGTCTCCTTTAATTTAATTGTACTAAACTGGATGAATTTTTTAAATTGCAGTAAGCTTTTGCTGTACAATAACAACAGCAAGTCCCTGGTGAAAAAAATATCTTTCCCCATTGTTTTTTTTCCATTTATTTTTAAAAGACTGAAGTATTTTTGCTACTGACAGGATACGTAGATCAAGGTATTTTTCATTCCTGTATTAGGGCAAAAGGAGATGAGCATTATAATAGCAGTAATGGAAACATAGAATGTCCTTCTACTGTTACAGTAAAGAACAAAGGCCATTACAAGTGACTGCAGCATTAAAGAAAATGCTGATAGTGTACACATTATGAAAAAGAGAAAAATATTTAAAGACAATAACTGTTTAGAAGTCAAGCCCATTTGTGTTTGGGTTTTATTGGTAAATGTGTTGGTACTCATAGCTGCTGATCTATGCCTAACAAAATATGAGAAAAGCAGCTAAATGAAAACAAGAGAGGTGATGCACTATGTTCCCCTGGGAACAAAATGGTAAAGAATAGCAAATGATCTTCTACATTTGCAAATAAGTCAAAACTTTTAACAGCTCTAAATATGGTGGGAAATGCTGTTCCTCTTTGGGCACAATTACTTCATGAAAGGGGTAGGCGATGTTTTGTATCTCAGCTCTCTTAATACATCATTAGTAGAATACAGCCCCTAGGAAGCACCAGATGTCTGTACACAGCCTTCTTGAAGGCTTAATATAGTCAAGGAAATCACAGTAAGGCAGAAGATACAGAAGAAACAGTAATGTAAAAAAACTGTAGAAGACTATGGACAAAATAGAAAACAAACTCAAAGATTCTTAAAAACGCAGTCTTTAAAAGACTGAAACACACTGGAAATAGTATCTTAGATAAATCTGGATTTACTACTACACTTACAAATTCTCAACCCATCTGTTGATGGGTTACATTATTGTGTAAAAATAAATTTTGAAATTTTCAAGTTGTGAATGTATTACCAGACATACCGTATATATTCAATAAGAGTATTAAAGAGCAAGAAAAGGAAAGCTCTCAAAAATTACTGAAGAACATCAGCTGTCAGATGTTTGTGATCCTCTCAAACATGTCATCCACCAGTCCCTCAACTGAGCAGAAATGGCAGCTCTAGTAAGTACCACCCTTTCCCCAGGTCATTCTTTAGGTCTTCAAGTTAATATGGATGCTGGCACAGTTTCAGGTGTTCCTGTTGCTTAAAAAAAGCCTGTTTAGGAGTGATTGATGATGCCAATTTACTTTAGAGGTGGAACCTTTTGAAACACACTGGAAAGATGACACTAAAGCTCTCCATTTTAGAATATGCATCTGTAAAAACAGATGCCCTTCTAACACATATTCAGTCCACTTCAAATAACTGAATAGATTTAAAAGCAGGCTACCAATTCAGACAAAATAAAATAGTGTGGTTCTTTTTCTTCTTCACAGTGGGCTAGACAGGACTGTAAATGCAGACTTTTCAGTACTTCTGAACACTGAAAAGAGAACAGAAAAAATTACCCATGACATTGACTCTCAGAAAAATAATATCCAATAACACTATTTTCTTGCCAACTGGAAGCAGGGGAAGGGGAAGAAAAAGGAATGTTCATGTCTTTTCTCCTTTGCTGAAGTGCTACTCTTGTATTACCAGGGAAGGACCTAGCAGCAAAATGTAAAGGGGAAAAAAATCCACTTGCAAAATAAAACTTAACTGGTGAAGGAAAGTGCAATTACCTCCTACAAGATTGGCACAGACAGATGGCAACTAAAAGATCTAAAAAGCACAGAAATTTACTTCATCAATAATTTTACAAATGCTCATGCCTGGAACTCAGCAGCCTTGGGCCACAGCATTATCTCTGAGAACCTTCCTTGGCCTGACTGTTTTGTGGAGTACAGAAAAAAGCCTCTTTTCGACAACCAGGTTAATTTGGTCAATAACATTTTAACACACCTAAATGAAAAGCTGCACATCTGGAAACCTGTTTTGATCACACATAGTGTCATTTGTATTGCAGAAATATTCAAAACTACCAGGAAACACACTGGAGAATATAACCTAGAAATGAGACTCTCATATATGCACTAGATACAAAAATAGATCCTTTTTATATAAAGAGGACCAATCTCTATTCACAGAATTCAGGAAATGTTACTACTATTTTATAGTAAAATTGTCACTTAAATGTTGTCTGCAGTTCTAATGATCATCATTCATGGGGAAGGCAACAGGACCTTCTCAAAATCAGAGAGCATAATCATTCCCATTACATATTTACTACATTAAAAGAAGTGTAAAAGTGCCGCTACTCTACATATGAACGCAAATTGCAATTGTCATTTATTTAGAAATTCCTGCTGCTGGACATAATTTACATTATTTACTTGACACATTCATTATCTTTAGATTGATAAGGTATGATATTGCAAGTTTCCTCTATAATCAGCTTTCTACTGTCCAGGTTTCTATTTTAGTTGAAATATGAATAATAAAAGCAGGTTTGTTCCTGTTTTCTCAACAGTTTTCATTTGCATATTCATAGGTAGGTGTTCCTCAAGAATATGAATCTTGGAAGGCTGCTACCAATTCTTATGACAATTGGAAATAATTTGGGGAAACACAGAAAGCTAACTAGGACAAGCTGAAAAACTGAGCTTGAATTTGCACTTCAGCTTTTCTGGATTGCATATTCCAGCATGAATGCCTCTCATTCCTCCAGAGGAGTCCGAACTGCCAGCCTAGGCACACTCATTGACCTATTTAGGGCAACTGTGAGAACCATCACATTCTTGCATTTCAGTATTTTAGTAACTTAAGAGAAAAAGATATTCCAAAGCAAGCATGCAGGAAACAACTTGAAATAGCAGCCCACAAGTCCCTGAAGTGTCACAGATGAAGGAGTAGCTGCCCTACCAGCTGCCCTGCATATTTTTCTCTCTTATACACTTTTCATTACTTAAATCACAGAATCATAGAATTACTTAGGTTGGAAAAGACCTTTACGATCAATGAGTCCAACTGTAAACCTAGCACTGCCAAGTGCACCACTAAACCATGTCTCTAAGCACCACAGCTACACAACACTTAAATAGTTCCAGGGATGCTGACTCCACCATTTCCCTGTGCAGTCTGTTCCAATGCTTGACAACCCTTTCTGTGAAGAAATTGCTCCTAATAGCCAATCTAAACCTCAGCTGGAGCAACTTGAGACCATTTTCTCTTACCTTATCTCTTGTTTACTTGGGAGAAGAGACCAACAGGTATACAAATAAAAAATGCAGATACTCCTTTTTTAAAAGCAAACTGGCCATCATGATTCCTCTGTACATTAATGGCATATATATGTGACCTGTCAGCAACTTAACTAGGTCTGCACAGGGCGAGAGAATGTTTGCATGTCCAGCTTCCTTGCAGCCACTGCAGCTGCAGCTGGAGTGGCTTCTGGCCCCTGGGCAATCCTGATGGCTGGCATGTTGCACTGTCCCGGTGCTCAGGGAGACAGGATGTCTTCTGCTATAAACTGCCTGTGTAAAAAGTCTTTTCCACGTTGTGGGAAGGTACAGTTTACAGGAGTTGAATGCTTTCTACCTAAACTGAACTTTAAGGTAAATGGTCTAAGTTTAAATGCTAACACACAATCTTTCCAAATCTCCCACTACTGGCCATTGCCAGTATTGAATTTACACGTGATCAGTTTAGTATTGGTCCGACAGCCATGAACTTGTCAGAGCTTCTCTTCTAAGGTATCAAATAAACACAGTTCTCGTTCCTCTAGTAAGCATCCAGTATTAGATTAAAATTTTTATGGCCAAAAGAAACCCTTTCACCACTGGTTTGACTTCTATATAACACATGCCATCAGTCATGCTAGATTTCATTACTCCTCTGGCTGGAAAATAGAACTTTAACTAACAAACATGTCTCTTTTGTGACCCTTGAACAACAAAAATATTGCCTCCAAGACATTGATACAGATATTAAACATTGCAGAGTTGGAAAAAACCCTGAGATACCATAAACCCACAAGTATTTTATTATTCCTCACAGAAATAAATATTTTAAATAGCATTTTCTCCAATAACACTGGAGGCCTGCTTTTTCATTCTTCTAGTTTCTTAAAAGAAACAGTATGAATTCAAGTGATTTACAAGGGTAAAAAATAAAGTCAACCAAAATCTACAAACTCACATTAGACCACGACCATTGTATTTTAAATAAGAGCCTTACCTTTAATCCAGTCTTCCCAAACTTTTCAACTCATCCCAGATATAACTAAGAAAAAACTCGTACTTCTCCCCCTCGCAGCCTAACATGGTACAGAAAGCTTTTGCCAACATTTTTTTTAAAGAACTGGCCAAATCATTGTTTGGACATTCTGATTTAAGGATCTTGAACAAACTGTTAAAGATTTTGTTCGACATATTCATTTGCTGGTAATAAACTGGAAGATAGGACTTCTTGCCAAGACAGATAAAACTGACCATATTTACAGTGACAATCTAATACTTCCATATATACCACCACTAAAGAAAAGCATCAGGAATAACAGAAAATCTCATTCTTACTATTTATAATTATTTTCATTACATTACTTTTCTTTAATGTCTTGTTTTTTTACTGCCTATAAACAAAAGACATTAAACATAGTTTCTATTACTAGGTTTTGCCATTTGGTTTTACTAAACTGCCAGTTTTCATATCCCTATAAGCCAGGCTGACTTTTAACCAACAGGTTTGTCTCAACATTGTTTATTTTGTGAGAGTTTAATCACATATTTGAAGTAGAAAACAATCACCACTCCCATTTTAACGTTTAAATGTTTCCCTTTGATCCAGCTTGATTATTTCCATCGTCCTTAAACCATCCCACTTGCAGTGCTGAGTACATGTGTTTCAGGTAGGTCTCCACTAAGTTGCAGCTGTTTGTATCTTGACAACTATTCCTTTTTCTTCTACAGTCTATTCCTTTAACTATTTCAAGGTGATTTAATACATACCTCTAAAACATGAGATGCACACTCAGGATCCAGAGATCATATCACCTCAGGATTTCCAAGAACTCTTTCGTATCAGCACTGAGACTAGTGCCTCAGTACGTCTGGACTGAAATCCTACCTAAGGAGCACCATCCTCACACCCAAGAACTACATGGCTACTGGGTAAGGCACAACTTCCAGTGAGATTGCCATGGTTTGTACAAAATAACTAGCAGGACTCCAAATGATATTTTAAATGCTTTGGATAAAAATGTCCCTCAGTAACTACCTGTCTTGTTAATAACTTACAAAACAGGGTTATTTTTTTTGGCAGCAGTCAACACCACTTCTTTTGGACACTCAGTACCACACCAATTACACAGAACCATTTACTAGTTTAGTCACATGGGACTTTCTACTCGGTCAATTTTTTACCCATAAATAAGCAGTTTCCATTTCTCTTGCTTATTATCTAGGCAATTGTATAAGAATGCTTTACTTGCTTCTCTTTTCTTTCCTTGGTTTTATGAGTAACAGGATAATACCCTAGCTAAAAATACCTCTGCTAAAACTACCAGCAACAAGGATTTTAATAACCATCTGAAATTGAGTGAGCTGCTCCTTAAAGTTATGCTTTTGAGTTCTGTACACAATAAAGCAATACAGGATGAGAATTTGTGAAGTTTGGGGTTTTTTTGCAATCTGCTTTAGAGTAAGGGTTAATCTTTCTGGAGAATTTGCAGGTTGTGCACCTCCACATTATCGTTGCCAAAAGTACATTTTTAAAAACTTCTTTTAAAGCAGAGAGGCCCCCATAGAATGGGAGAAGGAACTAATCTAAATGGAAAACATCTGCGCATTTCAAAAAACATGTTCAGCATAATTATTATTTATATGTGTTCAAGTTGTGAGAGTGATTTCTATTGTATCCTATTATGGAAAACCCTGCCTAGATGAAGAAAATATAGCCTAAAAATACAGTTATTTGTTCAAGAGGTTTAGATTTTAAGATAAGGAATTGCAGTGCAATTCCACAGCAGCTTGACCTAATATAATCAGCTTAGCCAGCAAAACGTGAATGCTTTTCAGTCATTTCAGTTCTCTGCAGTGACTCACCACCGGGTTACACGAACAAGTGTTAGGGAGGGAACAGGAATGTGCTACTGGATGAGAGGGAGAGTGTTAGAGGGAAGAAATTAAGAGAGATGGTGCCCCAGGATCCCTGACTTTGACTAAAGGAGCCTGGGAACTACATCCAAGCTCCCATTAATAAATATAGTCAGGCCCATGTAGTCTGATCAGTCAAGGGTACAGCAACAGAGTCTCACCTGTTCACAACCCAACAGGAGAATTCAGAGGTCTCATTGCCTATGGTCCTAATGTAAGAAGTCATATTCCAAAGTAAAAAACAAAAAGAATCCTCCTGATCAGAAAGTATTTCAGAGCACCAACAAACTCCAGGTCACAAAAATGTTATGCACCTTGTAATTGTGTGCGCCAGTCTTTCATACACATTGAACTCATTGCTTAGTCACAAGAACAGTGACATGAAAGTTGGACTACTAGTACAGCTAAGCCAGCTTTGCTATTGCTGTGTGTATATATAGATGTTTGATATCCTTCAAGAAAATAACACACTATGAAAAAAATTACAATTAAACACAAGCATAAAAGCAAAATGAAGTATGAGAAGTAGCTGATGCAATTAACTGCCTAGAAACACTCATTAATAGATTACAAAACCGGCCCAGCTGCTCAAACCAGGAATAAAAATATTTCATAGCTAATGAGACTTGTATATGATTTGATACAGCTACATGCTACTGTGCTCAGATACTACTCACAAGAAAGTCTGTCTGCTTTCAGAAGGGGGCTCTGGGGGGACAGACAGAGAAGGTAGCAGAACTTTCTCTTTCAGCAACGCTTTCATGATGTATTGTCTAAATTATCTCAGTGGGGCAGGGGTGGAGCTGTGTGTATAAAGCTGAAGATGCACACACCCAAGCCAACAATCCAGAAGCCCCAGCTAAATTTGCTGGTACAGGAGTTCTTTATTTAGTTATAATACACATACGTCTTTTACACATTCATCATGCATAAAGTTTAACACTTGCATCATTTATAGTATAATGTGTTTATTTCTACAAAAGCATAATGTTTTATTGCAGGTGGTTTGTTTTTTTTTAGTTTGACATAATAAAAAAAAAAAAAGGAAGATCGGGGGTCAAGTAATTAACCAGTAATCCCAGGAGCACTGGAAAGAACAGAGCCAATTTTCAACAAGATTAAATCTCTGCATTTCACACAAATGGGAAACCAAGTTAAAGAAAGTAAGGTCCACCTACTTGAAGCACTAGAACCTCATCTGGGGAAAATTTATAGCATTACAGTGCTTTTTATAGCTGAAGCGAATGTACAACTGAAGTACATAGATGTGCCTCGCCAGCACAGATCAGGCTATAGATTCAAGTAGTTCACCAAAATGAGGGGCACAGTCATTCTGAATCTGAATTCAGAATTCACATCTGAAATCACTGCAGAGAAATTCTGTGGCAGAAGTGGAGAAAGAATGCTGCCTTAAACTGTATTTTTAACTCTATCATACTCCTCTTCTTGAGATCAAATTTCCCATACCGCTTTTTAACATGTACAATGTGGGAAGCACATTTTTACAGACAACAGTGTCCTTAATTACTTAAGCCTTACTAAACAGTCTACACTGCACATTAGGATGAGTATATCTACACTGCATACAAGGATGAGACATTTTCCTTAGGACGTTTTAGTTTGCACAGAAATCAAAGCCAGTACCGTAACAAAAAACACCTACTTTTTAAAATTCCACCTTTATATAGTTCCCCTCAAACAGCTGATACTTAATACACCTCAGAAAAGGATTTACCTCATTATCTGTTCCCACATCCAACATCACTGGTAGACACTCATGAGGTTTTACACCTCCACATGCCGTATAAAGTGCCAGTTTACCAACGGGAATGCCCATGCCATAACAGCCAAGGTCTCCAAGACCAAGGATACGTTCTCCATCGGTCACCACAATAGCCTGGAGGAAGAAATAAAGGCACTGTAAAAATCACGTATTTGCTTGTAGTTACTAAGTATTCCATTATTTCCTTACCATATTTTTTTATTTTTCATGTATAAATTCTAACAGGTACAAACAAATCGATAGTACAACAAAAGAACAGAATTGTTTTACTGTATTTTACTGTGGGTTTGTTACACTATTTTAGACTCTTGCTTCACTGTAAATGGGTCTTTTATATAAAACTTTTAAGAATACACAGGAGAAGTATTTAGTATTATATTACAAGGGAACTGGCACTGTTCCCTCTCACATTTTTCTGTCAACAGTATGAAAACAGAAAAGGAAGGGAAAGGAAGTTATCCACATAAAAAGAAGAACCAAGAACTCCTGGGTTTTGTCATGTCTGTTTTCAGCAGAACCAGAGCCAGGCACTCCTACTGGCCTTTGACATGGCTGTCTGCAATCACCTGGTTCTTACCCTTCAAAGACGTATTCCTTCTTCCCTCGAGCAAATAACACACTCCATCATACTTACACATATCAGGAAGTATGTATTTTCATTGACAGAAATATAGTAACTTAGTAAACCCCAAAAACTGTCTTTGCTATAAAGAACGACTTTTCATAGTAAAGGACGGAAGCGCTCAGTATGGCAAACAGCTGACAACACAGTAATCTCTTTGTAATACTCTGTGACATGCCATTTTAGTTGGAAATTTTTTGTGAGAGAGCTCATGAACCATCGTAAGTGGAGAACTATTAATTCAACTACTAGAATGGGATTGCCACGAGATCTTGCGGAGTCTCCACCCTTTGGGATACTCAAAATTCAAAGGCTGGACATAGCCCTGAGTAACCTGTCCTGGCTGATCTTGTTTGAGCAGGAGGATGGACTAGATGATCTCCAGAAGTGCCTTCCTACCTCAACCACTCTGTGACTCCCTGAAATGCAGAAAAAGAATTCACGGGGTTTGTTTCATGCATAATATTCAATGTAATTGACCAATCAATCAGTAAAGAATGCCTATAGCTAAACAAGTAAGGGTTTAAATGCCCCAAACTTTGGCTGTAACAGCATTCTTTCTGTTTAAAAACTGAGTTAAGAAATCACCAAAATCTAAATTTATAAAAAGTTTATAAAAAAATATCTTAACCAAGTCATCTTGTGTACAAAACAGCATCAGCTTTGTTATGCAAGTAAAACTGGACTTACCTTGATGACACTTTCTGGCCAGGATTTAAGCATTGTAGCAATGTGACCTCGGTCATGGATAGAAATAAAAAGACCTCTGCAAATAAAAAAATACTTTTCATATAAACAAGCAGTTAAATAATTATAAACCAATGTAATATAAAGAAAGAATAATTCAATTAAATAATAAATTAAATCTATGCAAATGTGTTTCCAACATACATAGATTCCATTCAATAATAGCTCAATTTTGTATGAATAAGTAAATTAAATGCAGTAACCTGCATTTAGCAGAGGTCAGAGAACATGTAACTCACTTTACTGAGCAGAGAGAACCTCCAGGAGTCCCTTCTGAAATGTGCTAAGTTTGCTTTTAAAGTTCACTAAGCACTTGATCTGATTCAAATACATTCATTAGCTGTAACTGACACAAAATCAGTTCCTCTTATGACAGTGATCACTACTGTCCCAGCAGTCCTAACATTTACAAACAAGAATAGGCCGAAGTTTTAAGCTATGAACAAAACCAGAAATAAGCCACATATTATCATTACATAAAATAAATCAAGAGCATTCAGTTATGTGTTTAGAAAGCAGCATCCCTATTTCATTAGATTGGCCCTTTGACAGTTACAGAAGTGGGAAATTATCTTCTCCACAGTGAGAGAAGACCCTCAGTACTGAACAGACCAAATCCTTATTCTGAAGAGTGTTTGGAAATTGCCCTTTAGTTTCACCAGTATGGCAGAGTTTAAAACAAAATGTTTAAAACAAATTATATAAGGAAAATTGATATGTATCTTATCCTACTATTCAGCATCTCATTCTTCATTTATTTTACTCAACATGCAGATACACATGCAGATACACATTCATGTCCACTCAGAGGTAATTTAATTCCATTAAATTACCATCTGCATGTGAGATAGTGGAAAAAAATTCTCCCACTGAAATAAAATCTCTCAATACCCATGAAGAAAACATCAGTGAAGATGTATGTGCCAAAGATGCCTTCTTGTAATTAAACTTTGCATTAGTAAGTATAAGGCAGTGTCTTCTAGAATTATTCTAAACCACTTCCCTTTGTCTATTTTAAAAATTATAAAATAAAAATTAGAGAAAATTACTGAAAAATAATTGAAATACAAGTCTACTACAATATGCCCATATTCATATGAGTGGGTACATGGTCATGTAGGTCTAGATAAAAATAATGAATCAGGAAAACACTTGTCAGATATGAATGCACTTATACCAAGTCAAGCAAAAAATTTCCAGCAGTGTTAAAGATTCCAAACGTTATATTCAATTTCATATGTTTATATATTTTGAACGTAATAGATTATATGTTTATATATAAACGATCATGTATCTATATTCTTATACTGAATTTTGTATTTAATTTCATATTTAAGTGTCTTCTTTCCCTCTTTGATGTCAAAAATATGCAACTGAAATTTTTTTTTATTTAGGACAAAAAGCAGTGTAAGACAAGCTATAATTAACTGAAGTATTTCATTTTATGCATTTTCCTCTAGAACTAGAAATTCTCTCATCCTGGCATTTCTAATTAATTCCCCTTCCATGTCCATTTCCCATGCTCAGAATTAACACACCAGGCAACATCTCTCGGTGGTTTTGTAGTAAGAAGTGTCTGTCAGCAAATTAATTTCTCCTCCCTGGTGGAAGCAACAGGTCCTCAGGGACAGGAGGGTTAATTTTACACCACTTTTGAAAAGTTCTGGTATTTACTGCACAAAAGCATATCTATTTGGAAGACAGCTACCTGAAAAAAGATGTTCTTTACAGTGAAATTCCATAAAACAGCAAAGAAAAATTAATGTGGATGCTTCCTTTCTGACGTATGGTACAGTGAGTCCTTTTATAAAACACCCTGTAAAATGTTAAATCATAAAGTACATCTAACTAAAACTTCTGCCCTCAGAGACAGACAAGTGTGACAGATGAGTGTGTGAAAGCAAGTAGAGTGCTGGAAGAAAGCCATCTTGTGGGACCACGCCTCCCCTTGTCTCCAACCTCCAATTTACACCAACCTAATAGATTTGTGTTAAATGAAGCAAGATTTTGTATTGATTTCTAAAGAGTCACAGTCCAGCCCAGTGTGCCTAAATGACCCCTTCCTTGCAAGCAAGGGAGAGAGGTCACCATGGAATAAATTCCCCAGCAGAGGAAAATAAAGGTAGGGTGGCTGCTCCAGAAGGAATTTTGTTAGAACATTTGTAAGGACCTTTGAATAAGTACTGAGAGCGTATTTCAGAAATCTGTTCAAGCGGGATCAGATTCAAGACACAATGGAAAATAGAGGCTGAAGTGTAAACAGTGATGTCAAAACATTTCACTTTTCTTCTCCCCTTCCCTCCATTCTTTCTGTAGTTTAGTAAAACATTTTTGAACACATTGGCCTGACCAAGAAGATGATCCTAGATTTACAGGCACGGAATAAGAGACAAGATTTTTTAAAATCTTTTATCTGGATCCCTTTTCCTCATCCTTCATTTCTTTAACTAAAGCACTTTTCTCCTGTAAGGTACCCTCTGCAAGTAGATTCACCAGCTTGGCAAGAGGAACCCCTGCTCACAAAGGTGTCAGCCACAAGAATACTCAGCCTATATTACTGGGACTGAATTTGCTGGCAATTCTACCTGCAGACAGCCAGCAAAAGGTAGCACTATGCAGGGGTTTTTTGCCTTTTCCATGAGGCCATGCTATAGCCAGGGAAAGTACCAACTGCACAAGGTTATAAGTGGGATAGGGCTGCCAAGCTGAAAAGGTTGCCAGCAATTTGGCTACTTAGTAGACTTACAGCTACTTTTTGGCTGTTGTAGCACAGGTACAAGAAGAATCAAGCATGGAGCAAGCTAGGCAACTTAAACTGGATTCAATTCTATATGTATTTCAATCCAGAAATATGACTGAATTATCCATTTGAGTATAACGTTAATAATAAAAATAAGTACTGCTCCTGCTCTGCTGGATGAGGAAGAGATAGCCTGCAGGAAGTGCACCTGTCTGACACATAAAATCAGGATGGGGCTGCTAAAGCAGATGGACAATGTATGTGCTCACATGGAGAAAGAAGCAAGATACAGGGGAAAAGTTATAGGGAAGAATATGCTGCTTGTTTCTCAGCATGCACATATGCACATCTCTGAGAACAAAAGCAACTCATGGGGAAGCAGGCTTAAGTTCTGTACACACTTTCCAAGTAGCCCAGGCTGGCAAGCCCACTGGAAAAGCAACTGTAGGCTTTACAACACAGCATGGCCCTTCCTATTCGGACTTGTATCTTGGTTATACCTATTATCTTTTCTTACAAGGCAACAGAGACCTGTTGAGGCTTAAAAGGCCAATGGGCAAAACCACAAGTTAAAACTGTAAAACTGAAGCTTGTAGCTGCATATCAGTCTTCTAATTAAAGTGTTAATATGTTAATGTGGCACGATGCAGATCTACACAGAACATACCTGAGCACATGAGCAGAAGCGCTCGCCTTCAGCCACTTTCCCCCAGCCAGCCCTCAGCTCAGCACTGCTTTATACCGGCCCAGCCAAAGCAAACACTTTTACTCGTGCCTACTTCACCTACCAGGCAATGTATGAAACTCAAGCAGAAGAATAATTAGGCAAAGAAGTTAACTATGCCTCCTTTCTTCTCATCACACCAGCAGTAAGACTGAAGAGTGAGGGGGGAGCCCACAAGAGGACATCAAGATCCACTGGACAAAGGGTGGATCTATTTTGGGTCACTGAGCTCACTACACTGTAGCAAATGTTACCAGTTATGTGGAGGTCATTCTACATCACATAATTTGGGTCTGTTTTATTAGAATTCTGATCTATGAGAACAAAGTCAACAGAATTAAATGGAGCATTTGTTTATTATGTTTCAAGGAAGTAATGTTCCACCAGCAATGTATTTGCCTATTTTCTATTAAAGAACAGTTTAGGAAAATGTGTCATAGTAGCAGAATAATCCTTTCTTTCCTCTTCTTAAAGCAACAGGAGGCAATCTAACATGTCTCAGAAAATGCCAAACATGCTTACTGAAAAAAAGTTCAAACTTTTCTCACAACCCTACATATTCAAAACTGTTATTTGAATTATGAACTGTACATAAAGTTACAATAGAGGTGACTTCACTTCCGCAGGCAGCCTAAATCAACAAGCTTAGTAATAATAACAAATAAAATCTCAGGGGCCAGCCACAATTTATTTCTGAGCCTAAACTCTCCCAGACTCCCCCAGCTTGGCAAGAAAGAGGTAAACTACTTCCTCTATCCCCATCAGGTAAACTCAGACTCCAGAAGTGGGCTAAGAAGTCAATGGTTTTGTACAATAAAAAGCAACTCGAATTCCTCAACATCTCTCATTCAACAAAAAAACCCCCCATTACATTGTAAAAATAATCTGAGTAACAACATGACACTGCAAAACTTTAAAACCAATTTTACATGGTATCAAAAGCAATTATAGCTTGACACTTCACTAATAATCCAAAAATCTCTACTTAATTTTGGAAACCGAAATGTGCACCTCAAACTACTTCAGATAAAAACTAAGAATACTTCATAGTAAAATCAATACTTCATGGACTTAGTCATTGCAGGCTTTTTGCATTATTCATATAAAATACTCATTATTGTATATCTAGATATCGAACACTTTTTCAATCAGTGCCTCACCTCCTTGCAAAAGCAAACAGCACACCATTTTGTGGTCTGAATGTCCAAACTCTAATGATGCATTCTTTTCATATAGCAACAGAGTGGATCAAATCATATCTTCTTTATAGTCACATCTTAAAACATGAATTTTTTGATTTAACTATATTCCTAAAGTATCACTCATCCAGATAACCAGCTTTTACGTACTGTTGCTTAACCACACAACAGCAATTCAATGGGATGTGTTTGTTTGCAAAGGAAAAGGCAGACTTTGCAAAATACTATGGTTTAAGCGCCGGAGCTGTTTTGCTCCAGAACCTACTTGAATTCCTCTGACAGTTGCTCAATAAATAACTTAATTACTTACACTCTAAAGGACACAAATAGAACTATTTGAAGACTGTGAATGAGAGAATGGTTTACCACAGCCTGACCCATTCATTTTTAAGACAAAAAATAACTTACTGTTCTGTTCCAATAGCTATCATGATTGTATTATTTTATGCTAATATTAACTGCCTATGAACAACATCAACTATGCTATCTACTAGGAATCTTGCAACGCTAGTGATGTTTTTCTAAAAAAACCCTTTTAAATGCTATTTAAACTGTGATATACTCAAACAAGTGAGATCACTGTCCTATTTACTTCAACAACTTGTGCTGCCTTGGCTCATTGGAACATGGAAAATTTCCTGTAGTTAGACAATAACGTTCTTTAAGGCAGTTTTCACTGACCTTTAAATCACCATCATTTGCCCTCAATAACTATTAACCAGGACAAAAGCGAAGACTTATTAAAAAATGCTTCTTCTTATGGCATATCCTACTCAACTTGGACTTTAATGAAAAAGTCATTCTGAAATGAGACATCATCTTCCATTTGTAGAGCTGACCTTAACTGCTGAAAATGAACACTCTGAAAAAGTACAAATCTCAATTTACCATGTGCACATTTTAAAAATGTAAACAACCTGACCAGAAGCACTATTTCTGTACTTATTTCCTATTAAATTTACAGTGTGAATGAACATATGAGACAGCCAAAATTTTTAGTACTGTGTTCAATAACAACAACTTTTAACATGGGAAAAAAGCTGCAGGTCCACATCTATCTCAGACAGAGAAACTGAGAGGCCCACATGGTTATTCTTAAGACTTGTATTATCTGATGTTATCAAAGTTCGAACATACCAGTTGTTTTCTGAAGTTCACTCACAGCATAAGTATTAAAATTTTACCAGCAAACACCAGGGAATGTATATTATCTATATGAAGTGGTTTTAATTATAGGGAATTTAATATATTTAAGAAAAAAATTGTGATTTTCTGACTCGATTAAAAATTACTAGAAGCCTTAATCATAAAATTTGAGAAAAAAATTGTACTAGACGGAACCCCAAGGAAACATTTTCAGCATTAAACACCTGGAATGTATCTGGCCCACTGCCATAAAAATTAACCTCATCCATTAGAGGCAAATGGTCCTATACTTTTCCTCCTTTTTATATCAATTTAGTCATGACCCCATGTAAAGTTTATGATGTCATGAAGTCAGGATGAACGTTTGGGGAAAAAATGCAGCGTGCAATGGTATCAGCTACCACAAGCTAATACTGCTGGTCTTCACTACACACATACATGAAACAAAGCACAGGATACGGAATGCACCTAGCAAGGAGTCTTGGAGCCAGGCTTATGGGGTGATGGAGTATTCAAAAAGTGTCATCTAGCAGTCACAACAGAAGTGCTTCTGAAATGTCATTTGGGAGATTCCAACCTGGTCAAGGGAATCAAAGGCTCGAGTCCAATGTCAGAAAGAGGCACAAGCTTTTCTGAGGGCATTGCCATTGGAAATCTACATGCCATATTTTAAGTTATCTTTCAAAGTCACCATTTGTTTCACTGTAACCTTGAATGTGATGTACCACCTATCAAATGACTGACATTACAGCCACCCTCAAGAAGGATCTCATTTCAATGCACACACTGGAGTATTGCTACATTCTATGTTAAGTGGCAAAGTAAAAGTAAAAACAGAAGCTTGGTTTTCTTTTTTTAACATTTCTCAGTAAATGGTTCCCTTTTTTCTGCTGATTGATTTAAGCCTTCCATATCACTGTCTACCTTCAGCTGGAAGTCCTTGCTTTTCTTACAAAAATGACTTTGTTTGGTTTATGCACATTCATCTATTTGATCTCTGCTCCCAGCAGCCTCTTGTACACTATTTTCTAAAAGATACAGGATTTCCCACATGTGGCTTAATCACTTAATACTCATTTTCTGAAGAAGAGTAAGTGACGTTCAATGTCACCACTCAAAGAGCAGTGGCCAGGATGCCAGATGCCTCGTGAACCTTTCTCCAGCCAACTGCAAATTACATGATGTTACTGCTAGTCTACAACAGATTTGGTAAAGTTACGATGACCTGGTCTTTTTATGTTTATTACAATTAACACAGCTGACACTTAACTGTGCCCATAAGAAAGCAGTCTTATACAGGTATAAAACTTCGCCAAAAAAGGATGAAAATGCCTTGCAAGAAATATCTATCCCAAACCTTGTTTTCTTGTTTTTTTCAGAAGTCTCATATGCATATGGCTCTCTCAAATGTAGTCTGTAAAAAAGCTCCTGGACTAAAAGCATCTAGCCATAAATACAGAGAAACACAAGATATATTACAAGACACAATCATCCCATATGTTATCATCTTAAAGGCTGAAAATATGTATGCCTTCTCTTCACTTCTGATTTTTTCATTTCAAGACCTGACTATTTACCCTATCTGTTTAGAAAGCTTCCAGACAGAGACAGAAAACGATAACGTTAGAATAGCCAAGCTACTGCAAAGTTACAGTGATTTCGCTCGGGTTTTCCCTTCCTCTTTTGGACCTCAACAAATACAGTTGCAGGAATTACTAGAGGGGGTTTTTTTAAAGCTACTAAATATCTTGTATTGGAAATGCAACAATGAGACAGTGGTGGACTGCTGAGTAATGAGAGTATTTTGAACAGAGAAGCTGCTGAATGTGTAAGCAGGGGATTTGGGTGGTGCCGAAGGACGTGCAACAAATGTACAGAAAATGAGAGCTGGAGAAACACCAGCATAAGCACACCCCTAAAGGAAAACATCCTCTGGGCATGGGCTGGGATATATACAGAATGAGCTAATAAAGTAATGTCATGCTTCTAAATCACTGGCCTCTCATCTGAAATACTACTGGTACCTTGTTTTGCAGTATCAGATGATAACATTGGGAATTACTGGGGACACAGAAAACTCTCTGCATAGAAGGAGAGCATAGAATTCCTCTAAGAGGATTTTAATACTAAAATAACCCCAACAAATCAACAACCAAAATCTGCCAAATAAATGCTTATTAGTCAACTGTAACAGTTCTCTGCTACATGCTAATGTTGCCAACACATAAATCCCTATTGCTGGTGATGCCTAACTGTAAACACATGCAGTAACACCATTTATTTTTTATCCCACTGATAGCTGGAAGTTCTTTCCCTTCCACAGCACAGCCCTAGGAAGGGAAAAAGGTGCATACACACTTTTCTTAGTAATTCCCAAGCAATAAATTGCAAGTTGTTTGTTGTCTATGGCAGTCATCTGTTTGTTCATGTGGCACAAGCTGCACTGTCTGTGTTGTCCTAAATGAGTGCCAGAATAGCACAGAATTCCAGCCCAGCCCATGGGAATGGCTACAATATGCAAACTACTATGCAAAACACACCTTCAGGGCTGTCCCAAAGCCCCCCAAGCCAGGAGGGAGGCAACTATACTAATCATTTTGTACAAAAAGAAGGATGGAGTAACTTCATTTCCAAACAATGCATGAGATTTGATAGGCTGTCCTCGAAAAGGTGTTGGACTAAGGAAAGTTATAGTTCTCTTATTGAAGGAAGTGACTCTTAAACGTTTGCTTTGGGGGTCAAATGATGTTGACAATTAGGAAACTGTATATATCTGTCAGGTTGACAGAGGTTGTTTCATGAGGGAAAAATTTTAGTAGATAAATATGGCTTGTATGGAGTTGGACAGAGCCAATGACAAGACCTCTCCTGTACTGTATGACCCAATATTTTAGCGTTGCCAGTAGAATCTTTGGCCAAGTAGAGGTGTGAAATCAAAATAAAATCTCTGCCCTTAAAGTACATTTCATTAAAGAATGTACTGCTTTGGGAAATCTGGGAGCTTGTAACCAGAAGGCAGTATCACAGGCTGGTGTAGAATCAAAATCTTCCTAAAAATAAAAATTCAGGAAAAAAGGAAGACATTGAAGAGCAACATGGTTATAAATTGGTACAAGTTGTAATTATTGATATGAAACTGTAATTTGCCAAAACAATAGCAATTTTAAAATGTGGTTACATTGTTTATTTGTTGAGAAGGATATAGCCTACCTTTTATGTGGTATTGGCACTAGAAAGAGAAGATTAGTCAGAGTAAAGACATTTAACTTGGGATCATGTACTTTCTGTCCAGTCTTCTGCACGTAGATCCACAAGATGACTGCTTCAGTAAAGGAAACAAGAAGGTTCTAATAAATACTGCATTAATAACTGTCACACAAACTGTCTTCCCATGTAGCAAAAAGCATCTGTATGAAACTCCTTTGTTTCAGAGGACTGTCTCAGTAGGATATAAGGAAATTAGGAAGATAATATGCCAAAACCCACACCATTAAGTTCCCATTGGCTCAAAGTGCAGGTGCCCTTGAAAAGATACATTTGAGTCCCCCAAATTTGTGGAGAAGGGAGAACATTCAGTTCTAACCTAACAAAACAGATAGTAGAAATGTGCAAAAAATAACACTACAAGCCAAATGCGGACACGAATTCCCTGGAAGTATCCAGGACTCTGTGAAGAAAGTGAACATGAAAACAGAGAGAAAGGCATGGCCAGTACTTTAATTTTGGCCCTCTTGCACAGAAGCCACCAAGGATGAACGTAGAAGAGCACTGAGGCTTGCTAGCTGTCTTCCTTTGTAGACTGTGTTAAGAATGACCAAACATTGACTGCTGCCAAACATTTTGAGAATCATGTTTTGAGAAGGAATGGCCTCATTTCCTCCTGATCGCAGCCAAGATGTACTCCATCCAGAAAAAATAAAGCAACACACCTACAAACTTAGGTCTGAAAGCCAGAAATTCCATGCTTGTGATGTGTTTTAGGATAAAGCTTTTACGACCATGATTAAAAGTCCCTTAAATATTACCTGCATAAGAAATCATGCATTTCATGAGAGCAGGAAGAGGCTAATAATAGGTAAAGCTCCAACTCAGACAAAACAAAATGGAAGAACAACTCCAAGTGGAACTTCTGTAAATACCATCTCCTTCTACTACTGCTGTAGGTTATACCTACATGCAGGCACCAAGCACATAAAAAAAAACCCCTACCACATGGAGGGCATTATATTTCATAGTGCTAGGTCAGGACTACATATTCTCAGTTTGGCATGGGGCTAATCATTCATGACTTTATTCTGACGTGGAAGTTTAATAAAAATAGAAAAATTCACACTGTAACTAAATGGTGAAACCTACTGCCGATATATTACCAAAAGCCATGAATTTAACAGTTTTAGAGAGACCAGATGACTACATGCATATAAACTAAAGAATACCCTAATGTTTTCAGAAATCAAGACATAACTTTGTTTGCTTCGGTAATTTCTTACATGAGAAATTGGCTTAGTATCTACAAAGCATTCTAAGACCAAAATGAGGCCCACTGACATCTTCTGTGCGAGATCCTCACACTCTTCACTGCAGCAGCATTAGTGGCTGCTGACAGACCAAGTTGAATACACCTTGGGCACAGTTCAGTGTAAAAGACAGTCTAGGAGAAGGGAAGAGTTCAACACTCTCACATTATGCTAATTCTCCTTTTCCAACTCTACAGAGCAGGGAAAATGTTTTGCTGGGAGATTCTATTAGCCTTACTTTCAAGCCAAGGAAGCAACGGCATGCTAAGTTACGTTTTAGCTTGGTGAAGTTAACAGAGCAGATCAGAATCGTGCCAAAGAGTAAAATTACTGGATGCCATGAGATGTCATGGTGCTTGAATTCAATGGCAAGGCTATTAAGAGGAGAAAAAAAGAAAAAACAGGACAAAAAGTTGCCTGGAACAAATCAACAGTCGTCATCTTCACAAAAGTGAAAAATGACCAACATATATTTCAAAAGTGCTTGGTGAGGGGTTGCACCTGCCACCATTGTCAGGCTTTTGAAAGCAGTAAGAGAAAGTCTGTCTCAAATCAGAAGAAATGCTGCAGCTATGCTAATTCTCTGTTGCAATGTTAGAAAATAACTTGCCACCTGAACCATGCTGTTGATACACACAATACACACCAGGTCCTTCTGGACAACAGAATTCCAACAGGCTATTTTCAAAGAAGCATTTTGCAGCACTTCATGTCTTTATTGCAAAACATTTTGATTTTCTACAGTGTCCTAACAACCAATCTCTTAGTCCTTACAAGAGATCAGTTAAAAAGCCCCCATATTTCCTTTTTTCACTTTGAGATGAAAATTCTGTGTAGTTTTCAGGGAAGACAATACTGGGAAAAGTAACTCTGAAACTAGTGCTTTGTTGTATCTTTCAATATGATTTTATGTTATGCAATAATCACTTTTAACTAAGATACTAAGTTAATTATCTATAGCAACAATCAGATTAATAAAGTCCCTAAACAGACATATGTATACATATATATGCTTTTCCAGGGGAGGAAAAAATGTCTAGATGTGCTGAAAAAAATCTAAGGGAGCTGCTATACTGGTGAAAAAGTTATATCAAATAAATCCAGACATTCTAGTAGTCTCGATCAAGAAAACACCACGCATCTGAGGGAGAGACAGAGTCATAAAAAAGCTCCAGGAACTGAACTTTCTTGGCTCATGCGATCCAGGAATACTTGACAAGTTTTTGGCCTCCAGTAAGCCAAATCTGGTTTCTGAAGAGACTTGGATGTCACAGACATCCACTGGAATTTAAAAAAAATAACTCAAATAAAAGCCTCATTAAAAACCACAAAAAGATTATTAAATGTTCCACAGGATCAACCTTGTGCTGGCAAGCAGACTTCAACTTCTGATGCCAAGGTCTAACATTTTGCATGTTCTGTCACAGGAAATAAATATTTCCCTGTTCTCTAGTTTCTTGTCTTTATTAAAAAGCGATGCTATCTTGCAGCTGGCAATCTCAGTATGTAAACATTACTGTGTCAACAAAAAAAGAATTCCCATTTGCAACATTTGCATTCAATACAGTGCATCTGAATAATTGTAAATGTAAACACATACAATAAGTGTAAATAAATACATTCTTTTTGAGAAATACAAGGAATGAAGTAAGTCTCAAATTTGTGTGTGCTGAGTCAGTCACGCACTTCAGTGAGGAGGAAATCTGGTAAATAACTTCGAAGCTGACATACTTTGCCTTTTAAGAGACTGCAACAGATCCAATAGAGCTGCTTTAGAAACGGTTCCTAGTCAGCTTGACAGTGTGTGACTGCATCGAGAAGTTATTTCTGAGAACTCCGCCACGACTGTGCGGCTGCAACAGCTACCAGGGCTTGCTCTGGTCATATTCTGTTTGAAATGGCTTTTCCTTCTAGGAATGGCAATATATAAACAGTCACCTAACATTTTAACAACATCCAAAGTCTTCAGCATAGCAGTACTTGGCAATTGTACCTCCCTTCTCTGGGTTTACACAAGAACCTTAAACTCCTGGGTGTTCTCTATACAATGTAAAAAGTTGATTTTGGATTCTTAGAGGAAATTTCCACTGAGCTTTCCCATATTTATTCTTGTTGGATGAAAGAACTGTTATATTTCAGAAACCCATTTATAGAAATAGATTGATTCTTGGTAAGTCATCAAAAGCTGTCATATGTGTTTACATGCCTTGTGCAACTGAAGAATTTTTTTACTTTAGAAATTTAAATGATGTATAGAAACTCTGCACCAAAACGTGACCTAGTAGAGATTCTGAGATAATGCTCTTAATGACAGCATGAGCATTGCAATAAAACCAGAACCGCATTCTATTCCCGGCGTAAGCTTTTATCTGTACAGGTTCAAATTCCTTCTCTGACCAAATCCCTGGAGTTCCCTGTTTCTTCTCTCATCCTTCTCAACCAATTGGAAGAAGACCAGAGAGACTGGTCTTCTAAATTATGTTTATGTAACTAAGTGGTGTAGGCAGGTGCATGTTAGAGATCTGCTATCAGACCTGTACCATTTATTTCTGCAATAACACTCTTACTCATTACACTGCTGGATTTAAAGCTGAATATTCAGAGCAAGTAATGCAATCTTGAGTTGAGTCTGAATTTTACAAATAAATGTCAATTATACAGACAAGCTTCAAACCAGTGAGTCAAGTTACTTTCCAGCTGGTTCTCTTGAGAAATGATGCTTAATCAGATGGTTAGCTGGTCAGCCATGAATGTTTACTCTGCAACAGCAAAATATTGCCTCAGGAGGAAGACCTCTGCCTGAGCCACAGAGTCCTTCTATGACTGTAAGCCCATGTGAGCCCATAAAGTCTTCTAAAAACACGTCAGGGAGTCACAGAAGATGATCTCATTTAATGATTTCATGAGACACCTATTTTTTCAATTCTAAATTAATTTTCATTGTTCCTTGCCTCAAGAGATGACCTGTGAGTCAGGGGCTTCAAACTCATTTCGTAACATAAAGAAATATAACTGATTATTGAAAAAAACCCTTACATATGTAAACTAAATACGACACTGCCTTGCAAATTCCAGTGAGATAAATATGATCTATATAACTAAGCCTGTTTCTAATGGGATCTGTGTTAAACTATGAAATATCAAACATTTTCTGAGCTGTAGGAAGAGGCAGTAATAAAAATATTCTGAAAGAAAAAAAATTCTGAAAGAAAAACAGTCACTTATTTATAAAGACAGCATTTACTTATGAGTCAGCATAAAACAGATACACACAGCCCTTACAGATGAGAATACCTTTTTTTTTTAAGGTATGATCAGATTACATGTTTTTCCTTAACTACAACATCTAGAAGAAAAATATCAATCGAAATTGTAAGATTGTATTGACTGGACTAAATTTTACATCTCTTACTCCTTTTCCCCTTCTGAATGTTAAATTTTATGGTTTTTTTTTTTTCTTCTCCACCCATCGCATGGAGGATGCTGTTTATGAGGTATATTGGTATATAAGGCTTAACGCTAAATAAGTCATGGTCTAGAACGTAATTTCAAACTTAATTATATTGGTTGCTTTGTGTAGTTGGTTTTGGAATCATCTAGAAAAGCTTTATCTTAGAAAAAAAACCAGATCTCTGTAACAGAGTGCAGTGGAAGATTGCATTACAGGTATTCTTCTTAAGCACGAAAGAATCTGTCAAAGATCAGAGAGCCACAGAATGGTCTGGATTGTAAGGGACCTTAAAGATCATCTAGTTTCAACCCCGCTGACAGAGAGACACTGAGGTGCTGGAGCATGTCCAGAGAAGGGCAATGAAGCTGGTTTGGAGAGCAGGTCATCTGAGGAGTGACTGAGGGAGCTGGGGTTGTTTAGCCCAGAGAAGAGGAGGGTCAGGGGAGACCTCACTCCTTACAAACTCCCTGAAAAGAGGGTGTAGCCAGGTGGGGGTTGGCCTCTTGTCCCAGGCAACCAGAGACAAGGCAAGAGGAAATGGCCTCAAGCTGTGCTGGGGAGTTCCAGGTTGGACATCAGGAAAAATTTCTTCACTGAAAAGGTGGTCAGACATTGGAATAGGCTGCCCAGGGAAGGAGTAGAACCAGCATCCTTGGAAATGTTCAAGAAATGACTGGACATGGCACTCAGTGCTTTGGTTCAGTTGGCATGGCGGTGTTCAGTTAAAAGCTGAACTCAATGACCTTGGAGGTCTTTTGCAACCTTTAGAATTCCATTACTCTAATTAAACCAGGTGTTTTTCTCCACAGATGCTTCACAGGTCTAGGAAGAAAGTGAACAGTACATGCATGGGCTGAGGTGCTCCATGTGAAACATTTTATAAGGCAATGAATATCAAAATGAGAGGGCAATGAGACCAGTGTAAGCAAAGACTTAATTTCCAGACACATTTAGCACTTCCTAGAAGGCCAATAAAATCACCATGGTGGTAAATGAGGAGGGGAAAAAGGGAGATCACTTCTCTTACTAAGGGAGGCACTTAAAAGCCACAGATCATGAAACACATTTAAGTAAGCGTTCCTGAGGTATTTCTGAACTTTTCAATGTGCACAGAAGTGGGAATTCTTGTTTTCCGCAGTTGACCAGATGGTCCTGACTCATTCTGTCAGTCATGAGGCCAAAATGATTTTCACATTAACAGCAAAACTCTGAAGCCATAAGTCTCCCTCAAATGTCTCCTGCTGAAGAATTTGTGAGCAGTCATTTGTTCCCTTAAATCTTGCAAGCTTCTTACTTTTGATCAATGCCTTGACTGTAAAAAACCTCTTTCTGTTAACAGAGCTATGCACATGCAGCTCATTTATCTCTTCCTTTGCCAGAAAATTCTGCAGAAAGCTCCAGTGTTGTTCCAGTTTGCACTTGAAGGCAGTGATATGCACAATGTTCTCAAACAGCAACCACCATAAATCTCAAACTCTGTGAGCTGATGTTCAAGAGGCAGAGTGAAACAGAAGTGTCTATCCTTCTTTCATACCACTTCCTCATCATTCTACAAATACAGATATTGTATGCAGAATAAAAGTACTCCAGTAGCCAACCTATGGAGTAAGAAATTATTAAGCAGTGAGACAAGCACTTTGATGATTTTTGATTATTTTTAAGGTATCAGTAGGTACATATATAATGTATCTTTAGTTTGTATACATATTGTTCATATATGTGTGTGTGTGTGTACGTATAAAATACCAATATTATAAATATTTATATAGGCAAAAGTCTGTGTTTTTCAAGTTGCTAAGACAAATTTAAGACTAAGGTTCCATTCTTCTCCAGTCTTGTGGCATGCAGCTAGGATTCTAAAACAGTCAGTTAATAAGATTAAAAATATACTAATGTTTAAATGCAATTAAATCAACCATTTGCCATCTTAATGCAGATAAGAAATGCACAAATTATTGTTTAATGCAGACCAAAAATGTAGCTTGAATTATCCCAATTATTGCAGTTTTGGCTTACATTCAGCTGTTAGAAAACTCGTACAGAAATCTGCCAGGAGGAAAATAAGATACAACTGCTTTTATTTGAAGTATAAACTTACATACCTTGGCCTCCGGAATGCTAAACCATAATGCTGGCAAGCCAGTCCCACAGTGGGAGTATAAACAATAGGCATGAACCTTTCAATGTCAGAAGCCAGCACTTTATAGAAAAGCTTTTCATTTCGATCCTGAAGACTCATTAGCAGCATGTATCTGTGGAGAATTACACATAATTAGACAGACATCAAGGGAACATATAAAGTAGATTTAGAAATATAGAGGTATTTGGATCATTAAAGTTATGTTTGTTCTGTAATAGCCTCTCTCTTGTTGAAAGTATTTAAATTCCTCCTTGTAAGAGCACAAATGGTTCAGACACAAAGGATAACAAACTGGTTGAGACAGAGAACCTGAAACCATCAAAAAGTTGTCAAATTCTACATACTCAGGAAGCTAATCCCTCTCAGGTATAAAACATACCTCTCAGGTATAAAAGGAGATGCAATTCAGAATTTGGTCTGTCAGAACCTTATCTGTATCTATCAGTTGTTCCACTTGAAATGAAACCATCATTAAATATAACTTAAGTTTATTCACTTGCCCAAAGAAAACAGAACTAAAAAGCTAAGCTTTGCATGCTCTTGCTTTGACAGTAATTTATCTTAAATTCAGACTAATACTTCAGATAAATACTGAAAAACAAAGCTTTCTAAAACAAAGCATACGTACATGGTCTTTCATCCCTGAAGACTAGGACACAAAACCTGCAATGCTGTATCTCCTAACTAAAATCAATTTTGAGGAAGTTCTATATTTATTTAAAAAGAAAACCAATGACAAAAAAAGAATCCTATAAATGAGAGTGAAAGAAAGTTCATGATCCGCTTGATCTACTTTTGACTACCAACACACTTACATTGAATAATTATACTACTGTTTCTAGATCCCAACCAGGAAGCCAAATTGCAATGCTGAGTGTGACAGATGATACGAGTCTATGACTGACTTCAAGTTATACCAGTTCACATAGGCATGACTCTGTCACTTTGTGAACACTTAGTATTTAGGAATTTGGTGATCCTAAACCTCATCTGCCTATTCACTAGTTTTAGTGATGTAAAGTAATACTGTAAAAATTAAGTAGTCTTCTACACCAATAGACTTACATAAAATCTTTAACTTAATTTATGTACACAATTTATGCATGTTTTTATTTAAATTTACAATGGATTACTAACTACTTACACTCCAAAAGTTTAACATGCCCATCATTACACAAGTGTTGACAAAACATATAGAACATATTAATTCCAAAAGCCTAGAGGTTTGTGCACTTAAATATTATTCATATGAACTTGCCTTCTGCACACTTATGCATCACATGCCTCAATAAAATCTAATTCATCCTTTAGGAAGAGACAAATACAGTCAGGTAACTATCTAATGAAGAACAGCTTAGCAAATCTGAATGTGCTTCATTCAAGCTTAGCTTGTATATCCCTGTATTTCAGGGAAGCACTTCTTTTGGGATCTGCTATGTAAACCTTTAATGAGCACTATAAGCAAGACGAGTGCAGCCAGTTTGGCAGGTGGTGACTGTAATGAGGTGACAGAACTGAGGAAAAACAATATCCCTTCCCTTGTGTCATGAAGGGTATTTTAGACCCTAAACAGATAAAGATCTAGAAACCAAAAAGTTGCAGTTGAACTCTAAATGCCATCACCATTAGGCAATATGAACCACCTTCCATCACATACATTCGTTTTGAATGTTCTCCAAGGTTAAATTATATTCTGCTCTTGCAGTTCTCAGCTACAAATAGACATACATACACACATACACATTTTATTCCATATTATTACATCTCCTTACTAGCCTTTCATTTTCCCAGCATTTCATGATGATATAGCATCTCTTTCAACATCCTGGAATTCTCAGAGCATTTTCTTTATTAAAATGTTTCTCCTGAGGATGCCTATCCCACCATTTATCTTGAAACACATGTTTATGCACACGTGGTTGTGAATACACATGGAGACATTAATTTTGTTTCCAGAGAACACTTAAAGTGATGTTAGAGAATGTCATGCATACTCTGGGCTGCTCTGTACTGGAGACTGCAAGCACCGTGCAAGCCACAGCACCATTTGGAAGCAGTTGCCAGTTTGTTTTTTTTTTTTTTTATCACTTTCATTTAAAATGAGGTCTGGCTACTTGAGACTATAAAATACCTTTTCATCACCCTTTATTACTCAGATCAAGCCTAGATTTTAAATGGGGTAAAGAAATATTCTACAAAAGAAACTGAAAGCTTAGCAAAAGGTTTCATCAAGGGCTTCAAATCAAAAAACTGTTTGTTAAAACACTCCATTCTGTTATTTCTGTCCTATAGCATTAAACTGGGTTTTATTTTCTTATTTGCATTTATCATGCCACTTTTATATTCAGGATATACTAAAGAACTTGCGAAGGTAGTAACTGCATACTACTTATTTTCAAATGTGACATACTTGATCATATCCAAATCAGTATCATAAAAACTACTATAAAGCGAAAAATATTTCTAGAGAACTGCAATTTTTATCAGAAGGTTACTTTTCAATGGCAGGTGTATGACTTCTTTCTCAGCATAGTAATTTCCTTAGTTAGGGGTATCAGCTTCCTCAAAAATTCTTCCTAAAGGGAAAACAAAAAATGCTCCATCCTGATTGTGGTGTTGGTTATAATGCAATAGACAACAAGAACGCTTCTTTTTGCAATATCCAAGTAAACTACACAACTAAAAGCATGAAGTGTTTTTCAGCATTGTGTTTAAAAAAATGTATCTAAAAATTCAGTATTTAATGGAATCTTTTACTGAAGCCCATATTTAATTGAAAACATAATGAAAACAAGCAATAAAACACTGAGAACAATCACTTGTGCTATAAAAAGGGAGAAATATATTATCTGTCCTCAGACAGGGAGACTTGAATGAAGATTTCAGGGAAGAGTTTCAGAGGACAAAACCCAAGGTCTGGAAAGTCAGACAGAGGAGACTGCCAAGCATCCAAATTTCAGTATGTCATTTTCCCCCCCCCTTGTCTTTACTTCACCTAAGAACATTTCATACTAGTCTGCTATTACAAAGGGAATGAAATGGAGTAGCAACAAAAGGATATAAACCACGTATCATGTAAAACCCAAAAGAAAACTGCTATAACTGCTGGAAAATTACTGATGATTTCTTAGGATAATTGGCCCAACTAACACTGGTATGCATTTTACAAGTCAAAATGGAAAGGTGAAAAAAGAAAAAAACCAAAATTTGTTCTCTCTTATCTAGCAAAACATGAGAGCAAATTAAGGGAGGCAGGAGGAAAGGCTATTATTTTTAACCTCTGTAAGACACTTAGCACCATTACTCTGCATCATCAGTATCTATATAAAAATGCATTAAAAACAGAGACTTTGGGAAAAAAAAACCCCACGGCATTCTCTGGAAAAGTGATTTGATGGCCACTCTCCTAATGTTAACACATCCAGTGTAACAGTTTACCAGTGTGACTCTTTGAAGAAAGAAAAGCCCAGGCAGAAGATGATGTGGCTGTGCCAGGGCAACAATTTCAGTATCAATATAGAGCAAAAGAAAAACAATTAAGAACATAGAGGGGAAACAAAAGAACAAGATTAAATTACTTGAAGGAGCCATCACCGCTTTTCCAAATTAAGTTAGAGGAATAGAATTATTTCCACTTATTGATGCCCCTTTTTTCAAGTATACCAAGCAATAGATTTGCTGCTGTTCCACACTCATTTTGTGTATGGTATTTCGGAGTACAGCACTTTCATGCTACAAGTCAGCAAAGGAGTTTCAGCTGAGCCAAAACATGTCTTGCTATGGTACTGCCTATCAGCTCAGCTTTATGAATTTACACACATCCTCTTTCCAATTAAAACCAGGGCAATCCTGCCAAGGTAAGATCCTGTCATACACAGCATTTATGTTTCATCAGACAATACCCTTCTGTCTAAGGTATTTAACAGCTTCCACCTCTGCAATATCTAAATACTTGTACTTAATCTTTTGTATTTGGACATAAAACACACAAGTATACAGCCACTGCCAAGCCCTAGAAGGAAAACAACAGCCTCCCTTTATCTCTTTTCAATCACTGTTTCTATGGGACCAAAGACTATGCCAGATGCATATTGCAAATAAGACAGGTTTTTTTCTAGTATTAGGACATTTACACTCACTAGAAGGCAATGAATGCATGCTCTTATGCAAGATTGTCCTTGAGCATCTGCCTGTACAGGGAGAACTTGAGATTTCCTTTCAGATTCCAGTTAAAATAGTCAATGTCTTCTGGCATTCTTCATCACTGAAGAGATTCAAGGAGTAATTGTGGCAGGATCACAGCCACTCTTCTTTAAAGTTCTTTGATACGAGTATAAACACAGGAGACCAGAGCTCATATATTGCTTTGAGGACTGAGCTCACACATGTGTAATGCATGTGCTCTCTGAGCAGGGTCTTTACTCACATACTCCAACAAAATTGTCGGACACTTGACTTATAAACACACCTGCAAATCACACTTTGCACATGCAACTTTCTGCACACTCAATATACACAGGCATTTTATCTGCAAAGGAGGCCAAGAAGTCACTGTTGACAGTCTTCAAAATAAGCACCTTCTGCATGCAAATGTTAGAGTCTTTCCATCAGAGGTCTTAAATGCAGACCTACACGTGCAGTACAAATAATTTTATTTTGCTAAAAAGTGGAGAAAGCGTCACAGCTGTATAAAGCTCCAGACTGTGTGCAGAATTTAAGGGGAAGTATTCAAATGTATTTTGGTCCCTGTATTCAAATACATGGACCAAAAATTACAGCTGAGAGAATACCACTGTCACACACCACAGAATAAGACTGGGAAATAAACAGAGCTTTTCACTTATTTTCTATGTTAATGTTAATTACTAAAATCTTAATTTAAATATTTTGACTACTGAACACGTTAGTGAGAAAAACTTGCCTAACTTGCAATCATTTCAAGCTATTTCTGTGACCTAAAGACTTGCTACTTTTGTCATCTGAAATGTGTCACTAAAACTGAATTAACAATAATAAATTTGTACCGCAAAGCTGCACAGTACAATATAACCTTTATACTAAAGCAGGCATTATAAAAACTGGCTTTATGGTATAAAATGGCAAGCTAATGCTTATGACACGTGGATGGAATAATTTAATGTTAGTGCTTCTGTTTTACAGATGTCTGGTTACAGATTCAAATTTCTTCCTTACCCCTTTGGAAAAGAGAAAATGCCAAGGAAGACTCATAGGTGGGAAAGAATGACACTAAGTTTCTGTTTAATTAAATATTAACAGTTCTTAAGCTTAACAGGGACAGTTTTGGAAAAATATTCTCAGAAGCAAATTGCTTCTGGAAAACCTTTTATTTACACTTATTTGTAAACATATTATAGTTCTTTATACTTATGTACTATTTGTGTCTATCATACAGAGATTAACTGCACTTTAAAAAAAAAATCTTTCCTTCCCCACCCCCAAGACAGATTTTTCTTTCCTTTCTTTTAACATAATAAAGACAGTTCTCTGCAAAGTATTCCCACAATACTTGGAGATAGTTATTTTTATTTCATTATTCCCATTGCAATCAAAACTTCAGTATACAGTGTTTTATTGCAGTTCAAAGAGCACATAATTCAAAGTTTTAATACTCTGTCATTTAAAACTGATAGATTAATTCCTTTTTTTCCTTTCCTGAAGAAATTTTTCTTTTTGGCAAAAAGCTATTTAAATATCCACAATTTTTTGCTAAAAAAAAAATAAAGAATTGAGATTTGGAAATACTGCTACTCTCCTTTTGACTGTTGCATAGCTACACTTGTGACGTTCTACCTGTGACATTTTGAGAAACACAAGTGCTTTTCTCTTATGACCAGGAGCAAAATGTCTTTCCTGGTTAAGGAATGCATACAACAACGGGGTAAAGACCTTTTTTTCTTCCTGTTTTTAAGTAATAGGTGAAGAGAAATTCCAGCAGTTCAAGCAGAAACAAGCAGCTGAAACTGCCTTAAATGTCCTGAAAGATGCGAAACAATGAGCTGTATCATGAAGGGACTACTTCAAAGCAGAGTTAGGAGGAGACGGGGACAGAAGGACAGAGAAAGTTTTCTCCTATGGTAACATCAGTGGTTGAATCACAGGGCTTCATGAAATTTTATGCTTTCCTATATGCAGGGACTCAAACCAATAAACATTCTAACCTGGGGAGCTATGACTCTGTGACAGCTGCTAATGCCCTTCCTGAGAGCACTGGGGAATGGCTAACCTAGAAAAGATACCACAATCGTGAGCTCTTCACTTGCGAGGAAGGCTGTCCTCATCCTATTCTGACTCTGTAAAAAACAAAGGTTGTGGCAACTTTAAATCATAAAAAAGCCTTGCCACCAACAGATGGGTAGCTAAAAGCCATGTATTACATACAGATAACAAGACAACCCACAATACAGAAAAGCAATGCACATGAGTAAAAAAATGAAGGACAAGTGTTTTGTTCTAGGACCTATAAAATTTGATTTTTTTTAGGAAAAACTCTCACATTTTAGTATTCATAAATGTTTAAAGCCCTCCCCAGATTTTTTCCTTAAAAAAACCCAGACACAACAACACTGTGTTACATATTAGTTTTATAATATTTTATAAATTTTATGTTTTAATGTATATGCATGTAAAGACATTACTGACTTTCAGTTTCACATGAGTTCATTTCCTTCTGATGACCTTTGTATCATTTGGTTATGGAAGTAAGTTCATGTGAACAGGAAGATTACAATTTTAAAGTAGGAGTTGATTTTCTGAAGAAAGCATTCTAGCCAAAGTATATAAGTGACTTAACAATTCCCAACACTCAACCACCATAGCTTGAAAAAAACCTCCAAGATTTCATCTGTACTACCATAAAAAAAAAGAGACTTGTAAAATGATAAGTAGGATGAAGTTTCATAGCCATACTTTACCTGTCTAGATCACATGTCAGCCTTTCAAAATTCTTAAGAATTGTATAAACCTGAGCATCTTGACCAAGAAAGCAAGGTGGCAATAATCCATGAATATTCAATTGCTGCCTCTCCTCCAACGTAAAAGCCATGCCCTGAAAAAATAAAAATAAAAACCATGTATAGATATATGTAAGAGATAATTAAGAAAATTCTGCAGCAAATTATAGCACAGGTAAAGTCAGCATCAGTAAAACTATTTAAAGTTAAGCAGAATTTAAAATTGTGCAATTATTTTGGAGAAAGGTTTTATAGAGTCATAAGAGAAGAGGTCTGTACAGTATGATAACTCCATTCCAACACAGAACAATTTAAGGTCTCCTGACACCACAAGACTATCACCTGCAAAATTGTTAATTTACAGCTGAAAACGAAAGCAGTTGTATATTCTCACTCACTCATTTGCTGCTTTTTAATGAGGGCTGTCTGTCTAAAACATCTTCAGAAACTATCCAAGCTACTGTAAGAAAGATGATGCCTTCACAGCAGAAATATGACTGTGGGTTCAGCACACCAGTATCAAGCACTCCGACTGCTGAAGTTTCACTTTGCTGTGGTAACTACAGCCAGGCAGGACAGATGGACAGGATCAGACTTTTGACAGCTTCAGGGGAGTAAAAGGAAAATCGGAGGAGTTTCTTGCATATATGACCTATGAAATGTATGCATTTGTTCCAGGCTAGAGCCAGACATGTTAGAGCTCTCCTTCAGCATCATTCCGCCTGCACTGCTTCCACTCCAGAGTCAATACCAGCTGATCTGCAAGTGCCTTTGAGGCCTCTCCTAGGTTAACACTAGAACTGTCTAGATCTTTCAAATATGCTTATCATGTAGCTTAAACATATTCAAAAGCTCATGTAGTAGAGGTCAGGTAGCATTTATTACTCCACCAAGAAGATGTGTGCATGTGTGTGTATACACACATAAAAAAAGCATTCAGATAGTTGCCTAATATTCAACCTCTGTGATATAACTATATACAAAATACTTTGTTTCTTATGCAAAAAAATATCTGGGAAAACACCTTGAGATGTATTAAAGAGGAAAAAGTGGCAATGTAATGTTTCTGCATTTACTCCTCTGTGGAAAGTAAATACTTCTGGGGTACTTTCACAACCACCTCTATAAATACACTTTTAAAACTTCTTTGTTTGTGCTACCATTAGAATTAGCTGGATCAACAAATGACAGGAAAAAGCAGGGAACACAAGAGCACAAATACAAAAGGCATTCTTCAGTCTACATTTTCACTACTCTTGCCTTTTCAAGAGAACAAATTCAGTCCTGTACACAATGTCTTTACTGCCTTTCACAAAAAACCTAGTGAGTGATACAACGCGATAAATTCATGCCAGTTAGTTTGATTACCTAGACAGGCTTTTTTGTTTTTCTTTTTCAGAAATAGTCACCTCACAGGGCTTATTTTTACAGAACAAAAATATATTATAAAATCTTCCTGTATCCTACTAGTCTACATTTCTTACACCATTCTTAATCTAAATTTTCAAGTGGTTATGTCACTGTGGCTTGAAAAAAAAGTAGAAAATAAATCCTAAAGCAACCCCATCACACTATGTGCTCTATAATGCCATAATTAAGTTGTTACCCTTAAGTGAAAAAAAGAAGTATTTCCTAATGAACACTTTACAAAACATCAAACATTTCCAGAACATGCTTCTCCCACGCTAGACAGAAGTGAAGGGAAACCAAGTTTAATATAGGTCAATAACTGTTTTGCTGTAGTACTCCATGCATGTGAGATTACAGAGGTGTCCAAAAGTGTCCACAAAACATGGATTATTTTCCCTCATGAACTTTCTGACCAGTTATGTCATGAGTGTCTTCAGCTGCTATCTCATTTTGAAGGACTATGGATAAAGGAAGAGTGAACGCTTCTCATGAGTTTATTCAAAGTTGATCCCTCTTTCCTCCAGAAGACTTTTTTGGGCTTTAAAAACCCAGATAAAAGCTATACACACACACACTTCAGAATCAATTCCAAATGACTGGACTTCAGGGAGCTACACCATTCTAGTGGATCTTTCAGTGATGACAATAAAGCGGCAATCCAATTACTCTCTGCATCTCTCCTTTCCCCTGTTTCAAGACAAATGGAATGAAAAGAAAATTCTAAAAGTCTGTGTTTACCTTTACTTTAGGAATAAGATATGGACTTTAATTCCCCTCTAACTAGAAAATGTATTTTATTTTAAAACAAACACATGTGTTACATCTTGCCAAATGCCTTTTTTAAAAAGTACTTCATCTTGGAATAATATATTTTTCACATATTACTACAGCTTTTATAGTAAGTGTTAACTTCTTTGGTTCATTACTACAAAAACACAGCACTCATCTACACCCCCTATGCTATGTGCGGTTTGAAAATCCTTTACTTGAATGTTCCTCTTTGGCACAAATAGTATGAATTTTCAAATTCTAAGATGGAATGTTTATTCTTCCCCCGCCCTCAGATCCCATATATGCTCAAAAGAAAAGAATGATTGTAAAAATATATCACCTGATAATTTAGTAAGAGAAGGCCATGCAGTAAGTGTATGCTATTCCATCTGCCTATAATAGGGAAGACCTCATCTATGTAGCATTTATGGTTTATTTCTAGATTTCTTGCACTAGCCTCTCAGATTTTCATTTCTACATCAAAATTCCTACTTTTTCCTGTTTTAAGTGTTGTTTCCCAGCCATCCAGCAGAGAGGGCTCTAGGTCCAGCTTGGTTTACACACTCCTTTCCCTTCCCAAGAGGTGTATTTTGTGCACACCTGGATAGAACAGACTTCCATCATTTAGCATCCCAACTATTATAAACAATGTCAATATTTTTATTTTGCAGCCTGTATTACAAATAAATTTTTCAACAACAACAACAGTGTGACAATCTAAAAGCAGCATAAGGGCAAGAGACCACAACTATAAATATTAACTTTTGCCTAATTAGTTTTGGTTTATTCAACTGCTTTTTGCTTCATATCCATCATAGAGATGAAAGGTATAGTAATCATGAACCCTCCCAGTTAAGAGTTTGCAATTCTTCGAGAGTTGTGTTTCATATGCTTCTTTATATGCTCTGGTTTGCTTTTGGCAAAGAAAAATTGCTATTCAGCCACCTCATTACCTTCCTTTCTCACAGACCTTTAAGCCAAAACTTTGGGTTGGGTTTTTTTATTGCTCCTTAGACACAAATACCCTTTCATATTCTCAGTTGTGCACAGAAGGCTCTGAGTCTGCTATTTTTATTTTCAAGAAATTTAACTCATTGCAAATACATTTAATTCTGAATTTGTCTCTCCATTTGTAATGTTGTGAAGTTTTAGAATTGTAGCAGTGATTTTGATTACACATCATTCAGTATTCTTTCATTATTTAATGTCAATCATTTATCAGCTCTGCTCTTAACTGTATGACCTCTGGTCAGAATCTCTTATCCCCCAAAGACCCTCACCTACAACGTTGTTCTAGTGCAGCTACATAGACATGACTACTCTTGTTCAGCTGCAGTACTGAAAAGCCATAAAACAGAATAAACAGCACAGCACAATCTTGTATCAGACAGCTTTTTGCACTGGCTTTCGAATGAATTTTCAAACAGTGCTTGAAAAGACAGAGAGGACATGCAAAATACTTCAAGAGCTGTCTCAGCCTCTGTTCACAGTAAACAGAGACAAGACTTACCTCTTAATACGAACTGGATTGCACTGACATAGTTTTTGTTCAGATGGAATATCTCAAGCTCATGTAATTGCTAGGTTTATATAAACCTCTCCAGAAAAAGTGTACTAAAGCAGTATGTGCATCCTGTCCATGCACTAATGAGATTCAGCCTCACTAAAGGGTAGCCAGTATTCATTGCAAGGATCCTTCTCCTATTGCAGGGGATCCTTCTTCCATTTCTAGCCCTCTTTTGTTCTGGTAGATCAAAACTTTCATGTTTAAAAACTCCTACTAATTTAGAAGAAAAGGTCATTTCCTTCTATTGGCTTCACTGCAGGTATGCCACAAAAGTATTAGCCTAGCAGCATGCAGAAGGAGGCTGGCTTAGAAGAGCAAACCATGCCCACATCCAAGGTTGTCTATCTCAGTGACTCCTTCCTCAGTCTCTGAAGGAGAAGATCAAGGCTTGTAAGACTTCAGGGACTCAGGAGACAACCACAAACACCAATATCCAAGCTCAAGTACCCACATGAATATTTGAGCCAACTGGATCCGTGACGGGGGAAGGAAGAAATGAGGAGGAAGGTAAAAAGGTATAGCAAGGACGTGTATCTAGAAGTACCATCTATTCCACAAGAAAGAAATCTCCGGACTGCTGGTCTAAGATACTGCTAGAGGAAAATTACAGTCTCTAAAATATCTGCGGAAAACAGACTGGTAGGTTCATCACTGTCTCAGAGTCCATCAAAAAGTAAAAAACTCTCTCTGTTCAAAAACTCGTTCTGTATATCTAAATCATAAAAGTGCAGTGAATCCATTTCAACAGTATTGTGAAAAAAACCACACAAGTCTGAAGGACTCAGATATGCTCAACATCTGCTGCCATGGCCGCAAGGAGGAGAGCTGGCACCTCGCCACCCTCGCAGCCTCCCACCGCAGCACTTGCTATCCCTGAGCACAGGCTGGGGAGTGCTCTGCCAGAAGAAGCTCTGAGAAAACCCCACAGCTGCCTGCTACACTGGTCTGCTCCATTTTTTTAACAAATGGACTTACAGAACCCTACAATTCCATATTGCTGAAAAACAAACATACACAAAAAAGGACATGCAAACAGGATGAATGCTTTTGGGTGAAAGACTGAAAACATTTTCCAATTACTAGAGAAGTTTTTTTCCTGGTATGTCCCAAATGAAAAATCAGTGGCATCACTACTAGTTGCCAGTCACACATCATCCCACTCTGCTCACACCTCATGCACAAGACTGTCTCCAAAAATCCAGCTGCAGAACTGGATGCAGTCCTGAGGAAAACATGATCTCTGGTATGCATGGCTGTTTGCAAGCAATTCTTCTGCTGGTCAAGCTTTTGCCTTCAGCAATTTTGGCTTCTCATACTACTCTAATACTGTTAGGGAGGAATCCAAGTCAAAACCAATAAAACTATTTTCTTTTAAGGAAAGCTTCTTAGGCTGAGGAAGCAACAAAATGTATGTATAGTCCTGCTAGTTATGAGCTACTTGAAAACAGTTTTAGGCACCTGATGTCATAAATCCCTTTAGCATCTGAATATTAAAAAAAAAAACCACAACCCTGCAAAATTTTACACACTCAAAGAAATTTTTATAAAATCTCCATAAAAATATAGAACATGTGGTTTTTCAAGCATATTAGGCTACATTTAAGAGTTTAATGATCTGCAAATCCCTTTGAGCTATTTTATATAATTTGATTTTTTTTAATCACCTTACGAACAGGCAAAAATAAAGTTTTACAAGCATTTCCCCTCTATTTTTCATTTTTATTATCCAAACATGACTTCAGAGAAACCAGATAAATACTTCTAATACTCCATGTCCAATGCTCATTTCAAGGCACAATACACCAGGAAATACTTAGAATAACTAATCTGAGCACACACTCCATAATGAACTCATTCTGCTGAAAACAAATGTGATTCGTGGCAAGAAATTGGTGTTGGAGCAGTACATACAGCTAAAGATGTTACTGCTGGTTTCTCTACCCATACGTGTCATGACTGCCAAAAAAATACTACAAGTAGAGGCATCCTATGCAGATATTTGGGCAAAGACCTCTTCTGCAACCAGTGCTTTAGGCCAGACCAGTCACACAAAGTACCCCAGTAGGTAAGGAGAGGGAGTAATATTTTTTAATGGTGCAAATTCACACACAGTTTTCTGTTAAGGTGATTTCTTTGGACCCAATGAAAAAAATAGCTCAGCAAACTGTCAATTTATATTAACTTAGAGATTGATGTTTCTTCTTAGGAATGGTGTGCTGTAAAGACTACACACAAAAGAGAGGCCTGAATAGCAGAATCCAGTTTCAATTCTTTTAAAGAAAATCAGCATTATTAAAATTTTGTGGAAAAAAAGAAATCCTTTTTTTATTTATGAAGACTAGGCAGAACGATGACAAATACAAGTTGATAAGAAGAAAGGATATGATCAACAGCAGAAAGTTACCACAGTTCAAAGATGAATAGCACAGAGTTAAGAAATTAAAACTGAATACTTTCTGTTGCAATCCTCCGGTAACACACACAAACAAGAGCTCTGCTTTCAGAAGCCAAGAACACTGGTAACCATTTACAATGCACACATTATTTAAAGTATTATTAGACTGCAAGTAGAAATGTTACTGTGTGACAGAACTGCCATCTTTCAAAAAAGTTATTTTTCTCCAAAACTACGCTCAGATTTCTCACTGGGCACTTAGTGAGGCACACTGGTTAGCTCTAGTTTATGCATCTCGGATTAAGGTTTAAAAATCAGTATACTAACTAGTGATTAACAGTCCACCAGGTTCTCTGGCAGAGGAACTGTGGTTTTCTTGTCTTTCTACAGTACCCATGACATGGATCTTGTATGAGTCTTGGCCTACAGCTGAGGTCCCTAAAATAGCAATGAATCCTGCTAAGTGCCTTCACTGGAGTTTGAAAAGCCAAGCACAGACAGGTATTTACCCTGGTTGGGACAAGGAAGGAGAAAGCTAGAGGAGGATTGGTGAAGTGTAAACAGCAGAACCTAACTTAGGTACAGCACTTGTGCTCCTTTTGATAAGCCCTCATGCACAGGCATCCATCAGGACTTGTGAGACTCTGAGGCATGCTGAAGGTAAATATAAAAAAAAATACTCCGTTGATTGGCACAGCTCCAAACATACAAGAAAAGAAGGAACTGTCCTAGTTTCAGCTATAAAATGCCAAAAGGCACAGGTTTTGTTTTATGCGCTTTTCTTTAAACACAGCATTTTAACAAGTACTTTAAGTTGAAGAGCTATACATTTGGCATTTTTATTTCAAAGTTGTTTTTCTAGAGTTGTGGCAGGTCTCCTGCAGTGTGTTGAACACACAATTTTTTATAGTTTTCAGGAAGGTCAAGTGACCTGAAGTATACTCCTAGCCTAATTCTAAGTCCATAGGATTTCCAAAAGCAAACTTAAAAAGTCAAGTCAACAGGGCAAATTGAAACAAAAGACAAAACCAGCTTCCAACAAATAAAGCACAGATAAATACAGTAGCTAATACACACACCCATGGACTTATGATTCAAAACAAATGCAGATGGTCAGAAGGAGATCAGACTTCTCTTGGCAAATTCTTCATGGGAACGTGTGGGCAGCTTGGCAGCCGTGCTGTGAGCTGATACGGTTGTTGCACACAAGCGTGATTCAGACCAGTATGTTAGAAATGACACATCACAGCATTCTTATTTTAGCAATCCTTTGACCTAGGGTAAATAATTATCTCAAGGTAAGCAAGCAAACCTATTTCAAGAAACTATTTGTATATAGAGATATGTTTTATAGTACATACGCAGAGTAAAATCTTTTTGCATTGCATAATCTCCCCTCACCTTAATTTTGAGAAGACTGTATTACACAAACAGCAGACAATAACAAATAAACAGTAAAAGAAGTTATCAAGATAATAATATATAAAAATATATTGCATGCTGCGCTATAATGTAGGATGATGGGTTGGGTCTAGCTAAGATTCTAAATTTAGCTATTCATATACAATATACACACCTATCCTCCCATGATAATTATAGAATGTATAGCAGCAGTTAAAATAAAAAGTCTAAAGAAAGTTAAAGCTCACTCTAGAATAGGTATCTTGCAGTCACTAATCCAAACTGCTCCAATTACTATATTGACTGTGAACCAAATTCAGATTTGCACACATAAGCACCTACTGTCAACTGGGAGGCTCGAAGGTATTGGAACAATCAACATTGCTCGTCATGGCAATAGCATCAACTAGAAATCAACAGGCTTTCACAGCACCAGATGAAAGCCAGGCACAACACTCTGTATCTCAAGGGGCACTAGTTGCCTACATATCTCAAGGGGCACTAGTTGCCTACGTATGGCTGCTAAATTAAGCCTCAACCCTCCTTTTGACTCCTCAGTTCATGTCCCATTGAAAAATCATCTTACCCTGAATCATTCATACGAATTTTTAAGCCCAAAGCAACCAAAAAAATTGCTAGAGCTGCATTTGTATGCTTCCACAGCTGGTTCCCTACTGCTGCTCCCACCTGGGAGCTACAGTGAACACAGGCATGAGCAAACTGGGAGCTGGATCAATAGCAGTTATCTGCTATTAACAGCAACACTCTGATTCCCTCTGTAATAGCAGCTAAATTAATAAGAGGCTTACTAGCAAGTACCAGTTGTGACCTGTGTGTGCCCTGACGCAATCTCCCGGCAGTGACGTCCCACCAGTGGAGAGAGACCTGTCCTGGCTCTCTCGGTTGCCCCTAGCAGACAAGACCCAGGAAACACAGACTAAACTGTAGTCAGAGAAAATGAACAAATATTCAAATGCTGGGGTTTGGGGGTTTTTTGTCCCTGTCTATTTCTGAGCCATTTTCCTTCTTTTAAAACTCCTGTGGGATGTACTGACCCTCAAAGATTACTACTTGGGAGAGCTCTGGCTATGGGAACCAGAGACAACAACAGTTTACCACATCATTTACAAACTTGTTGAGCATGTTCTTATGACAGATGTTCATTTTCAACACAGCTTACCTATGTTATAGATTAAAAACACTTCTTGTAGGCCACTTTAGAGCTCTTATCCCCTGGATAAATCATGGTAACAAAATTAATCTTGTTAATTACTACCTTTGTCAATATTGTTTGTCTTCTAAAGATGTATCAATGTGCAGTTTATTTTTAGAGATATAATTTATATAATAATAGTATATTAAATTATAATTTAAATCACAGTATTGATTTTTTAAAAATAAAAGTGTCACTAAGTTTTACTAGACTATATCTGAAATTCTACTGAAAATATTAATTCACTTGTATAGTAGATGCTGTGAGTCAGTACCCTGTATCTCTAATATATAACTCTAATCAAAGGATGCCTGCAATGCTATCAGTAGAATAACTGACATGAAATCCCTCTTTATGAAGAGAATTTAGATAATATCAGTGGACATAAAATATATTGTTAACCAGAATTATTCCAAGCAAAATGCCAAATAATAGCTAACTGTAATAACTTTACAAATGAAGTACAGTCACCAAGCATGCAGTCTCCAATATACAGTATTTACATTTGCAAAATCAGGTGTTATTTGAGAGTCAGGCATGATTTCCATGTAAGTAGAAGAGGAATTTCAGTAACTGCCAAAAATTCCATCTGTCTGAAATAAGTACTTAACCAAATACAGGTTACTAAGCCCTGAAATCCTGAGGGGATTTGATAAACCTGATATGCTTAACAGATTTTACTGTTGCTTTTCAGAGACTAAACAGATTACCAACTACTGTATTTTGGGCTTCTGATAGGACCAAGCAACTAATTTCTTTTCACTGGCATGATAAACAATTAATATAAATAAATATTTTAAATACTGTAACACAGAGTTGTGTAGAACACAGCAGAAACCAATCTCAATAGTGTGGTCTTTGCTTCTACTACTACAGAGGTATACATCAAATCTAAAGGAATGGCCTAAAATACTGCAACACAAAAGGACATGAGCAGAAATAAATGGTAGAAGACTAGGAGGGCTAACTCTTTAAAACAAACTCAGTGGGGAAAATAAGATACAACCAGTCTAAAATTTTAGTGTGAGCTCTGATTTTGTAACCTAAAACTGTTACTTAATGAGTTATAGAGAGAAGGCAAAGTCATGCAAAGCCTTCCAGAGTATGCAAAAAGTTGGTTGATTGAGGGAAGATACCTACTAATGCCAGAACTAATGCTCTGTTTAAAACTGCTGTACCAGATGCATTCATACAGCTCTGCTTTTGCCAAGATACAACATGCATATCAATAGTATCTGCTTGCATACAAGAGATCAGACTGAAATAAATCACAGAAAAACGTGCGATAAAATGGGGTATATCACTTTTCTTTTTATTTGACTGCTCTCCAAAAGAGCTTGACTCATCAAAGCAAACAGCAGACGAAAAGTGAGCATTATGGAAATTAAATCTGAATGGTAGTTAAGGAAACCAGCCAATATAAAACCATCTGAATTTGCTATCAGGAACACAGGAGCTCTACCTGAAAGAAACTTCCTGAAGGTGATGAAATGAGAAGAATCCCTTCCCAGTAGACCCAATTCATTTCAAGTTGCTACCGTTTTCAAAGGAAACCAAGAATTTAGTTGCCCTTTTATCTAGCCATGTCACTCACAGAAACTTAAGTCTAAAATAACATGAAAATTAAAAAAACCAGAAAAAAAATCCACAAAAAAACCTAACACCAAAACATTATCTTAAAATCCAATTTTTTATGTTGATGCTGAAAAGTATATCCTGACAGTAAACATTAAACACAAGTCTATTTGACTCTGAAGGAAACATTGCTCCTCTATTTCAACTTTTCTCACTTTCTAGTATCTAATTATGCTACAGAACCGAATAACTGCTGCCTTTCTTAATGGAAACTGTGGTGCCAGATCAATCACTTGTACAAAATTAGAACAAGTATCTTATTTAAACCTATTCAATCTGGAGTGAGCATTAACCACTGTCCTTGATGTAAACTTGCTCAGGACACACTGAGCTAGCAGACTTAAAAACACAGCATTTACACAACACAATATGGAGCACCCAGGAAGACAGAGGAGGAAGAAGTTTTGAGATAAACTGGCAACACACCATATTTTCAGACTAACAGCTAAGGCACTTCACAAAAAAAAGCATTTATGCAATGAAGGCAAAGTAAAAGATTATGACAGATCTAAGGAAGTACTTCTAAGTTTTACGTGGGGTTAAGATACCTATTTGCAATATATTTTACAAAACAGTGAAAGATCTGCTCAGGTTAAGAAAGAGGAAGGATCATCAATTTTCATTAGTTTTATAACCAGTTAACTACAAAGTAAGCCTGTCCACTTCTTGAAACCTTTCAAGAATCCAGAGCAATGTCAACATGGCAAGCAGGTCAGTAACATCAATATTAAGCCCCTTTTGTGCAAAATTGAACAAAAAATACAGTTAAAAAATAACTCAAAAAGACAATTGTATTCTATTTGTTTATTAACCTCCACATTACAAATTAGCACACTAAACTTCTTTTATTAGTTCCTGAAGTTCAAATAGCATATTCTCTTTACAGAAGATGGAAACACGCACAAAGCCCACAAATAATAAGGGCTATATTACAAAAACCAATCCTCTCCAACAAAGTCCTAGCTGAAACCCATGCCTCAGGGGATCCACAGACTCACAGTATATAGGTATTGTTCAAATGCAATTCCTGCACACTACTGCAGGAATTTCCACGTGAGAATGTCAAGGATCTGCACTGTCTTCAAGGGCAAGAAATAGGGAGATAACAAAAGAAACAGTAACAAGAAAACTCAACACAGACACATTTTGGCACCAAGGCAAAATTTTCTTTTTCCGAGCGTCACACTTTTTCTCTAAAAGATGAAAGGATCACAATAAAATGGCTGAAAAGTTTATACAACAAAATACACATAATTATTTTCTCAACTCAAACAGCAAAACAAATTTAATCAACAGAGTTTCAAAGAGAACAAAAATCTGCTCTTTAGCTTTAGTCATGCAAATTGCCTTTTGGGGGTTTTAGACAGCTTCTGGTAGGAACTTTAAATGAAAAGTAGATCAAACTCATCATGGTTGTTGTACCTTGAGTACTTACACTCTACAAAACTGCCAGATGCTATTCAGACCATTTTGCCTTCAGACATTAACAATCAGTTCTGATGACTATGTACTGAGAGCTTGATGGCAAGCTACATGAGAAAAGAAAATCTTTTATTTCACCACTGGTCCTGACTGTTTTGGCAAAGGTAACACTACTTGCTCTGTGAAGTGGGAGTGGGAGTCTTCCAAACCAGCATGACTGATTTCAAGAGGGACTAGTTCGACTCTCCTTCCCCAAAAGTGTTAGTCTCAAAAGTAGTTTCTGCTGTTGTACAGAAGCATCACTTTTAAGTCTCTCAGCATAGCAAAGCAATCCTTGAAAGAAACAGATTTCTTTCACCAGTACTGGCACTCAAAATAAGACCATATGTCTAAGCTATAATATGCAAGATTTTCCAAAGACAGCTTATTTTTCTAGTAGGAAATGTAATTTATATAGATTGAACTTTAGGTTTCATTTACAAGATTCACGACAAAAACTGGCTTCCTTATAGCATAGAAAAACCACTTCTCACTGCTCATAGGGAGCAAGCTTTTATAGTGCAAAGTCACTAGCCTTACTGGGGACACCAACCCAATTTAGTTATGTCTATCTGCCTCTCACAGTGGCCAAGAAAAGTAGCTGACTTTTCTAGAAAAAAATAAAAACAGGAAAGGCACAATAAGGAGTTGCTGGGAGCTGCTGAAAGAGCACAACACTAAGCAGAGAGAGAGTGCCAAACTGATGTGGCTGAAAGCAACAGAAGTGGAAAAGTTAAGCAGAGGGCCTAAGCAGATGGGAAATGAAGAGCCAGCTCAGCAAGTGAAACAGTAACAGGATTTATTTTCTATGAATAACTGAACAACAAGCTCAAAGGTAGGAGTCATGGACAAACAGAGCAAGTCCAACCTGTGCAAGTAACACTAAGATCAAAGAACACACACGAATGCAAATGTGAAGGCTGAAGAAATGAAGCTCAGATGAATACAAGAAGGAAAAAACAGGTGCTGCAAGTAACTGTGCCAGAAGAGCTTTGGACTGCTGCAATCTGCTTCACACACACTACACACACAAAGAACCTTAACTTTGCTGTCTGCTCCTAATTATGCCTGGACGGAAAGTTTAAATCACACTGTAAAAGGCAACATTTCTTCTCCCAGGCAGGGGTGGGCAGCACTATCCCACTGGAAGCTCACAAGGATGAATCCAGAACCCCTGCTGGCTTTCAGCGGGAATTACAAATCACACACTCAGAGGGGAATATGAGGGTCCGTCAAACAAAACAGGTACCTAAAACACGTCATCCATGGGGAAAGCATCTCCCAGCCTGGCAAGTTTTTAAAGCTGGAATCTTTAAATTACTGTGTTGAACCAGAACTACTTACTAGTCCTCTGTAAAATGAATGCTTTTGTTTATGGGCTTAAGCAAGTCTATTATTAGTAGTACTACAGAAAACAGTAAAAAAATCCCTCTACTTGATACTCTTAATTTCTTCCACATGTGGGATAATGAGCTGAGTGGCATTTAGAGATTTCTAACTTTTTACATTCTAAAGTAGGGGCACAGGTTGTGAAAGGTACATATGCAACTCAAATAAACACAGATAATCAGAAAATTCTGGATTTTTGTGTACAGAATCTACATTTATCCTGTTACACATACAGACATATTCTTGACAAACTAGGTAATTTCCTACACAGACTACACAATTTGCCAAAGAAGAAGCATCTTTGGGCACAAACAACAAAAGAAAAATACAATTTTAAATTAAAAGTAATTAAGTCCCAAAGCTTTTGTTTAGGTTATTACCCATGATACTATGGTATCTAATGTTTGTCATTTCTCAAGTGTCGGTGATAGCCAAGTTTAAGATCTGTTACCTAAAACTAGGTCAGAAGAACCTCTTGGCTGGGCTCACACAGCCCTGCAGATCAGTAGATCTCATACTAACAACTGTGTCAAGTTTGAATGCTTTCTCATTCTTTGCTATCAGTTACACTGTTAAAGAAATCTGCCTGCTCAAAATCAAAAACTAGTCAACTCACCTCCTTCCAAGAGGAGTTTTACATTACAGAAAATTCAGAGTCCTTCAGAAATAAATCGGTTTTGTTTGTTTCAGATGAAACCCTGCGTGAAAATACACAGCACTGGCAGAAGTCCACCAACAAAATCCCAAAGATTTCAGCATACTGTCTAACCCATTAAAGCAAAACTTTTATCTAGACCATTACGTATCTTTTCACACACTTCACAGAAATGCACAACAGTACAACAAAAGTCACCATTGCTTATTCTGTTTAAGAAATAACACATATTTCTTTCTGCTCTTCGCCTTCCATAAGCTTCCCAAGAATTTGCACTGATTTTAGATGTATGGTCTGGCTTTAGGGGTGGATTATTTTAAAAATAAATGGTAAATTCCATAAATAATACTGCAGGTAGCTTGAATAAAACAGAATCCAAGTAAAAGAAAGCACATTATTATAGAAGTTCCCTTCTTCCTACATCATCACTCCGCAAATCCAACCACATGTTAGACGCCGAAATGGCTGACCAGAAATTGAGAATATCTGCTTAGGTTGCACTATTTGATAGATAATTATCATCAGAGAGAAAGCAGATCTAAACTGCTTTCCATTGTTTCATTTTTCTTCTTTGTTTTTTCTTTACCTTCTAAGGAGAGGAAACCACTAAAATACATCCCAACCTTTCTTCAAAATTAGACGCAAAAAAGTCTACATGGCAACTTTAGACAGTTTTAAGGGGCTGCAATTCAGAAGCCCTACGTAGGCTTGTTCTTACATGCAGATATATAATAAATTAAAAAAAAAACACCAAACTTGTTCCCCCCTTTGACAAGAGCACTCAAAAATGTTTTAGTTACAACTCTGTGGTTGTAATGAACTCTCACATCACTAAATATTTTCCTGGCAGCTAAAGTCCCCATTAAAGCAATTATAAACTTTATTTCTAAAGTGTTTGATTTAGAAAAAAATTTTGCCATTTAAGTTGATAAAATGTCCATGAGAGACATAAAAACATGGATGACAACACTTTAAACTAGTCCTTTAATAACACTTGTAAAAACAGACAAATTCCCTATTGGATCAGAAGATGAAAGTCAGAACAATAGATAAGAAATAATGGGATTTCTGGGGTTAATTTCCTTTTGTAGCACCTAACCCTGCACATATATGGCACTTTGGCTGTATCAATGTGAAAAGAGAGATGCTGTTTCTAACCAGATAATTTACAGACCTGTGTAACTCATAAAACCAGTAAGTGCATACCTAACCATCTGAACTATCCTTACCCATCAAAATTAGTTTTCATTGCTCCCTAGAAGTCAGATGTCACTACTATGAATCATTTGGAACAAAGTCTTTTTAAAAAGATAGGAAAACAGTTAGCAACTGGACACCATTTTAAGAGAACAAATGTTTATCATCTGGTTATCCATGATGTACAAATCATTATTATATGCATACAGTTCTTGACCACCACAAATAAAAGATAATCATGCAGCTGGAAAAGGACTTAAGGAGTTTCACTGGTCCAGTCCTAGTTAGAGCAGGTCCAGCTAGGCCAGGGTGCTCAGGATCTCTAGGTGAGTACTGAGTCTCTCCAAGGGTGGAGGTTCCACTTCTCTCCAAGCAGCCCCCCACTGCACTTGAGTATCCTCAAGGTACCATTCTATTTTGCCTCAGAACTATTTCAAATTTCCCATATCCCAACTTGTGTTCCTGGCCTCGGACCCTTTCACCATGTCAGCAGGTCACCCGGGCCTTTTTCTATAGGATTGCTTTCTTTCCACTTGTTTCCCAGCATGTTCTCTTGCACAGAGTTATTCCATCCTAATTGCCAGGCTGCTCATCTGCCTTTATCTAAATTCATGACGTTCCTGTCAGCCCATTTTTCCAGTGTTTCTAGGTCACTCCGAAAAGCAGCCTGCGTACTAGCACGTACAGTCCCCAGGCTTGCAGATACTGCAGTCTGTCTCATTACACAGCTTGTTCATATAGATGCCATTATGCTTTAACCACAATATTTCATTATCTGAAAGAATTTTGTTCCACTTCCCAGTGGAACAGAAATCATAAGTAGAGCATAAAAGTAGTGGTCTGAACTGAGCACCTCTCCATATTGCTGCTAAGTCTCCTCTCATACGAGTAAAATTCAGCACGAGCCATGTGTAACTGACTCCACTGTGATACCCACATGAATTTTAACTTTCTCTTTGAAGGCTTTTCTCATTTTGTTGAGACATGTTTTCTTTCCTAATCTTCCCTGGGCTTGGTTGACCTTCCTTCAATCTCTACTGCCCTGTGGTCCTCGACAGTATTTTCTGAATCATGGGGTTTGTTTGAGTTTAAGTTTGTACTTTGTTTCTAAACACAGGTTTTTAGAAATTGAAAGGATAAGTTTGTAATAATTCTTCAAAAACAAACAACAAAAAAAGTTGCAGAAATACTTCTTCAAAATAACAAAATATTTATTTTCACATTCTCTTTTTAGAAAATGAGTAAGAGGTTCTAAGAAACCTCTTCTAACTTCATCGTTTTCTGGACAAAATATAGAAGCTAATATATTTCTCTGTTCAAAAGGTGAATACTACGCAACAAAAGAAAGTATACTAGCAGCTTTACTGTGTTTATTTGAATCAAACTTTTCAATTTTGAGGCAAATTTTTGTAGTAGCAACTACTGGTCTTCCATGGGAAACTTTCACTTGGGACTATGAAAAGTGGGAAGATTAATCTAACCTCGTTTTCTCTAATTAACAACATCATGTTATCCATAGCTTAATGTAAATTACTCATGGCTGAAAGACATCTCTTTGTACTGTCCTAAACATAGTTCATATTGCTTCTCAGTTAGAACAAAGAAATATTCATAGCACCAATATGATTTTTTTGTTTCAGCATAGTAATTAGAGGGTTTTTTTAGTATTTATATTGTATTTACTCACATTATTTGACCAATTAGAAACAAAATCTGAAGTCTGACTCTGTGAAAAAATAACATTGCTGGAGGGATTTTTTAGGTCAATTCTGAGCCTTGAACAGTTCTAAGTAAAAAAAGAAACAAAACAAAACAAGCCAGGGGACACTGCAGAAACTTTAAAGTACACTGATTCCGAGAAAATTATCAAATCCACAAATATTGTGTTGTTACACAGCTGTAATTTTCACAGTTTAACAATAGTTCCCTACAGTATCTGCTAATTGATTGAAATATTTTAAGGCACGTTTGAGATGAATTCCAGAAGGGATCCTTTTAATCTGCATACAGAAAAACGAATTTTTTAAACACTACAGATGCTAGGAAGTTTCAGCAAGGCGTGGGGGAGAGGGAGAGAGACCCCTGTCTCACACTGTTTCAGCTCAGACTCTGCAGGTATCAAGACCTGGCAGACTTCTTGTCCAACACAGGACCAGCCCACACTAAGCCAACACAGACGGCTGTGCCAGGCTGGATCACACGGAGGAAGTCCCAAACTCCAGCCCAGCAGTTACGTGAGCAGCAGCCCTGCTGGATGTGCCAGCACAAGAATGCTTTTGGAAGATCAGTTCGTGTTGTCTCATGCAGCAGCCCTGCTGGATGTGCCAGCACAAGAATGCTTTTGGAAGATCAGTTCGTGTTGTCTCAGACAGCAGCCAAGCTCTGCTGACAAGACACTTCCTCCCGCAGGCATACATCCCATCTCCATGAGAGGGCTCTACCGACACAGCTGCATCGGCAGAGCCTCTGTTCAGCCCTCCACAAAATCACTGCCCATCACTCCCCAAGAGAACCCTCAAGACCTTTTCACATTGTTACCATAAAAAAAGTATGTCTGGTTAAATAATTTTAGTCTGTGTAGCTTCTGTCTTCTGAATAGCCTGTGCAAGCCAGCCCTTGAACACATACACACACAAAAAACTGCTTCAATCTGGTTATGCATTTGCAACCAAATGAAATGGAAACTAATATATAACCCTGGTTAATGCAGTACCATGTCTGAAATTAAAAGTGTTGTTATTCTCCTTGCTGTAGGAGAGCAGATAGCAATGTCACACATGTCATTTTTGAAGCAGGGAAGGGGAAATGGAACATCAGTCAGAACACTTTCCCAGCAGCACACAGTTACAAAACCTGAAGTGTTCCAGCCCCGTGAATGAGGTGATTCTTGCATGCACTTCATCAGCTTTCTCTTGTAGAAATACAAGAGAAAACCTAACTACTCTGACAATAAAAAACTTTCTGGAATCCTTTCCGGCTGGGACATTTAGGAATGCTGAAGTACACAATTTGTATTCTGCCTTGGTTTTGAAATCTTCCTCAAAACCCCTATCCAGACCTGCTCTATATACTACAAATGAATGTTTTACATTTTGTCAAGGATTAGTGTCTAACCATCAGAAAGATTTACAGAATCATGCAAAAACAATTTGCCAGGTGATACTTCTAATATAGGACATTTGAACTCTGGAAGTTTTCTCTAGGTATACACACATCAGTGAAGAAAAATAAAAAATAAAAATCAGCAATGTCAATGAATATAACTACTGTTGTATGTTCTTTCCCACACTTTCCATACCAGAATTTATGGCAAAGCTGGCTATCAGAACATGCTTTACCTAAAAAGCTTTGGTTTTCATTTCCACATTTTGCTAAAAGAAGGGCTAAGATCCCTTTATTAATTTGTTTTATGGGGTTTGTGCCTTGAATGAACATGAAGAAAACTGTATAAATGGAGGAGCTACAAATTTTTTTTCAAAACCAGTGGAGTTTGGGGATTTAAATGCTGTATGTGCCTGCCAGCATGAGGAGCTGCAGACAGACTAGGATCCTGGCACCAGGTCAGCAATGGCTGAGTGAGGCTGGAAGACTCTTCCCCATTTGAACCCTAGATCAGGTGCAACTGTTTGCATCTGAGTTGGCACTAAGCGATAGCAAGACAGACTTTAGAACATGATCCTACCAGCTTAACAGCAAAAAGGCAGTTCAGCTGTTTAATTCTTTTTAATATCGCCTATAAAATAGAACTTTATCAAGACATCAGACAGGGAGATAGCAATAGCCATCCAATAGTGGTAAGAGGGGCGGGATTTTCAGCATTAGGTTTGATTACTATGTGTTACTACACGCACTAGTAGCTCTGGACACTGCAGAGTCTTTATAACACCAGGTAAAGCAAGTGCAGCAGCAGCATTTTCATCACTGACTCAGAGTGCAAAACTTTTTGATGGCTTTTAACAACCTGACCGTATCTTTATATTCACACAGAGTAAGCACTGCTCCCACTGAGAAGGTTTTTTCTAAGCTATTTCTCTGTACACATGGAAATACACAAAAGCATGTTGTACATAGGCAGATCTACATGTCAATTTTTTCACTCTTCCATTATTACATTCTATGAAAAAGGTACTTCTCTCAATTACAGCAAGCTATCTGCAGGTAGCAAGCCAGTAGCATTTCAAGTTGCATTTGCTAGTTTTAACAACTTGCTCAACTGGAGCAGATGACAGCTTGGAAGGGAAATGGCAGGACACTCCCAGGAAAGTGCTGCCTGCATTTTGGTAAATGTCTAATCTCACCGATCCTATTCACTTACAGGTGAAATTATCTCGCTTCCTTGTTGTGAGAAGGATGGTGCTCAAGCAGAAACAAACCACAGTATATCAGCACTAACTTCGAGCCACAGCAACATCATAAATTGCAACTGATAACAAGTGAAATTCTCATAAAGGTTATTGTCATTTCTTGCATGGATTTAAACCGTAGCATAAATCTGCATACAGTTAAAACACATTATGAAATATTTGTACTGCGCTAAAACATGTTGGGACCTATAGAAGTGCTTACATCCAGACAATCAAAGGTTCTGAATCCCTTATTTCTTAATGATACATATTAGATGCATGCACATTAGGTATTTTGCTAACAGGAGGCACTTTTGAATCAAGTTTCCTGGCTGTCACCACTCACTGTATTTGGCTCACACTGTGCAACAGTCTCAGAGCACTTGACATGAATTCTTTTTGGATAAAATGCAATTAGAAGATAGGCTCCAGGAGTTCATTTAATATGCCTGAGCTGTAAGCAGATATTCACTCTGTGGCATCAGACTACAGGTAGCTCAAAAGTACAAAAACAAACCCAAACAAAAAAAGAACCTAACCCAAAAATACCCTGAATCTTCTGCTTCCTGCCACAGAAAACAAAACAAAATAAACAAATATAACTTTTTTTAATAGCTCCAAGCCTCAAAATCTCCTAAAAACATCCCTGGTATTGTATACTGTGGGCATCTGATCTACAGATCAATGCTATTTGCTATTGAAAATACAGGCCGTAAACCACAGCATTCACTACTTGCATACTGTTTGCAAATCTATACATGTAAGCACATAACTTTAATTAAGATGTAAGAGATTGGTGTGGAAACTATTCTAATATGACCACAGGCTACTGCAAGTTTTCTGTTTTTCTCTCCAACAGAATAAAGAAAGATGTCACAATTTTTTATTATGCACTTGTTAGATTTCCACTGACACGTTAACATAAGCAAGAATAATATGATTAAATTATTCTGAGTTGTGCAGTCATAAGAATTGCACATGACTCAGAACAACTGCAAATTGGAAAAAACAGCCTGTATCTCCAAGAGGAACAACAGCAGCAGATTTTGGCTTTCTCCCTGAAGAGGTTCCTGCTCAGTGGAGATTCTAACTCACAAAGGCTTTTTTGGTGCTATTTCTACTTTATAATCATTGATTGAGTCAAGTGCAGGCCCAATATGTCTTCTTTATTGTTAGCCAAACTTTATGGTTTATTCGTACCTCTTGTAACCCCATCGTTAGCAAAGCTCTAGTAGACAAGTTTCTTCTCTAATCACCAAGATTACTGGGCCTGTAGAGCTCCAGCTTGTTTGAGGGTCTAAGGACACAACAAGAAGGGTGGTCAGTCAGCCAATCAATGCCACAGAGGCTGCTTTACACCTTCTTTGAACTAGACATCACATTCAGCCAGCTTTCAGTGAAATGAGGCAAGCTTTTCAAGGAACCCAAAGGAAAAACCATATAGGCATCCCCATTTCCTCTAAGATATATGTCCACCAGGCTCTTTTTGATCTGGTTTTATCACATTCATATATGTTGCAGTATTTTGAAGCTGTCCCTGCTTTCAGCAAAAAGCTGGACTAGGTAAGCTCCAGGGTCCCTTTCAAACTAAATTATTCTGTGACTCTGAGTCTCAGTTTCTAGGCTACTCGTAGGGCATCCAGAAAACACTTAGAATCCAAGCAAACCTCAAAGCTGTAAAACAACTTTAAGGAAGGTACTTGGCATGGGAAGAGCTGAGAGCTGAAAATGGACAGGAAAAACAGAGAATGAAAGATTCCAAAAATCAGAGACAGAAATCTGGTAAGATCGATAGCCCCCTTTTCCAAGTGAGTGAAATCAGTTATGACAGCCAGATATACCATCCTTTCTACGTGCTTTGAACTCTCAACTACAGCAGCCTATCTGTAGGTTGCTAGCCAGGAGAGTTTCAAGTTACATACAATAAAGTTTCATATTACTTTATTTAGTAAGAGAGGCAGGAGCTACTTTAACAATTCATTCAACTGGAGCGGATGACAGTTTGAAAGAGTCGATGTGGAGGCTTTTCAAAAACCTTTCGTTTATGTCTCCTCTGCAGAGCACTTGGACTGTGGCTTGCAGTTTAATTTCCATGTACCAAAACCTCCAAGAGATCTAAATGAGCTGAGGAAAGTGAAAACTGGGGTTTGAAAAATAAAAGATATAAAATCATCACAGCTTAGTTGCTCTGTAGACCAAGCCAGATTTTCAACCTGTGAAATTAAGTTCTCTAGCGATGATCTGATTGTTCACTTAGTAGTTATTACAAGAATTCCTTGAAATTACTATTAACAATTTTGCTTCAGAAACAGCCCTAGATGACCCCCTCTCAGGCCAGAAAGAGCAGGATGGGATAAGAACTAGAGGGTTCTGCTAGACCTTCCCCCCCAACAGTTACTAACATAAATGCAGCTCTGAAGAAAAAAGCACTGCCTTCGGTTTGCCAGAATAAGTATTTCCTCAGCTTCTCAAGGAGCTGCTCTAGTTGCTCTGTGTTTCCTTTACAGAAGTGTTGATTTCAAAATCACACATGCACAAAAATAATCACACTTTCAAAATTCCACAATAGCAGCAGAGAGACCAGAAACACAGTAACTTCCCTCTTCTTATACTATTCCAAAACTTGTACAATAATGCTGAGACTTCTATTAAAAAAAAAAGGTACAAGTTTGACATAGAGGTCATACATATATGCTCTGCGTATGCAAACATTTCTTCCTCCTCCTGCTATGCATGTAGGGAGAATATAAATGCTTAGCTGAGTACCTAAAATCTCCAACTGCGGTAGATAGCAACAAGAGCAATCAAGTATGAGGCTTACAAAGGGTTCTTGCTCCTCTAGTACCTACAACGTATGTCTCCAGTTCACAGTCCCCTGTTCTTAGGGAGGCCTTTAGTCTCCTTCTCTTCTGCTAGAAGAGCAACATGACAGGATACAAACAATCCTGGAGATTACTGGAAAGTGTCAGGGATGATACAGGAGATACTAGGTGAGCCAGCCAGGGGGTGATGCAGAACTGGACCACCTTCTTACAAATTAGAAAGACCTAACTGGAGATACAATAACCAATGCCAGCCTTAGATGAAGTGATTATGGACTAGTACAGTGCAAGATCCTGAGGAAACAGAGGAAGGCAACTACGACGTTACAGACTGGATTTAAGACAAGGGTAATTCATCCCTGATCAACCTGATTGCCTTCTGTGGTAAAATGACTGCATTTATGAACAAGAGGAGACAGACTATGTCAGAATATGTCACCAAGGCATTGAAAACTGGATCCCAAAAAATCCTTGTACCCAAGTTGGGATATTGCAGTGTAGATGGGTGGACAACCAGATGGATGAAAAGCTGCTGCTTGATGACGGGGCTCAGAAGGAATCAGTTAATGGGGTATACTGCACCTCCCAGTAGGAGTGCTGCAGGAGTCTGGAATGAGACCTGTCCTGTTTAACATCTTTATCAATGACCTGGACAGGCAGTGGTGCACACACTCGTGAGATTTGCAGGTGACATCGAACAGGGGCAACTGTGGATATACCCAAGAGCAGGGCTGCCATCCAAAGGCTCTTAGCCTGGAGGAATGACAGGAACATTATGAAATTCAAAAGGACAAATGCAAAGTGCTGCAACCCAGAAAGTAAACAATACAGGCTGCAGTGATTCAGCCTGGTGACAGACTGACTGGCTGAGGCGAGTAGGTCTGTCAAAAAGGACCTGGTGGATGGCAAACTGAGCAAGAGTCACCAGTGTGCACAGGCAAAGGCAACCAAAGGTATCCTGGGCTATATAAGCAGCAGTATAGTATGCTGTGGGTTGAAGGAAAAGATCATACTGCTTTACTCGGCACTCATTAGACTGCAGAGTCCAACTCTGAGTCCCCAATACCAGAAAGACATCAGTAAACTGGAGCAAGTTCAGTACAGGGCCACCAAGATGATCAGGGCTGAAGCACATCCCCAATTAGGAAACTAGGCTTGGTTAGCCTGCAGAGGAGAATGTTTTGGGGGGACCTAACAGCAGCCTAACAGCACCCGTGCTGAGGCTATCTAGAAGAGAGAGCCAAGCTCTCTACAGCAGTACACAGCAGAAGGACAGGAGATAACAAACATAAGATAAAAGAGAGGCTCAGATTAAATATAAAGAAATGCCTCCCATGAGTACAAGCACCTACACAGGTTGCCCAGAGAAGATGTCCAGTTACATCCTTAGAGGTTTTCATGACCTGACAGATACAGCCCTGAGCAACCTGCTGTCTCCCCGTATCCAACCCTGTTTTGAGTAAGAGGTTGGACTAGAGACCTCCTGAGATCCCTTCTGACAGGAATTATACTGTGGTTTTAAAATAACACCCCAGTTACATTCCCTGTGATATTACAAGCTTCTTCCACGAAGCAGCATTCAGACAATGATCTTCATAGAAAAAAAGGGATCCTTTGAAGAAGCATCGCAGTTTTTAGCACCAGAAAAAACTAATTCATGTTGAGGAATGCCAGGTTCATTTCAATTGGTATGCATTAATATGGTTGCTGATGTACTTTTTGAGTCAGGCAAGGAAAAGAAATGAACACACATTGGTTTCACACATCTGTGTAAGCCAGATAAATCTGGGCCAAAGCATTGGAATGCCTTATTGAGATAGACCAATTCAGTGCAATAAATATACACTAAAAAAAAAAAATTTACCCAGAATTACACTAACATGCTTTGACAAAACTTTCTATACAGATAAAATGTCAGAGCACTGACTAAATTGGGTAAATTTAATCATGGAAAAGGTTTATAAAAATATTCTCTTTGCAAGATCCTTAGCATGGAAAACTACAAGAGGGGAAGCAATTTTGTTTAGAAGGTATTCTTTTAAAACCCAGGACATGCTGTTGTGATTACTTCAAATACTGCAGTCCCATTTGTTGCATCTAAAAAAACCACTCAATTGTTAACTTGCTTTTTCCTTTAACTACTCATTTCAAAGCAGAGTGGAATAGCAGCATACACGATTTAGAGAGGCTGAGGTTCTCTTCACACTGTGACTCAAAAGAAGTTTCCAGACAGAACAGGTTCTGCTCCTGCAAACATTTATTTGGTGTTGGAAACAGAAATTAATTTACCTATAACAACATATAATGTAATCTGGAAAAGGGACAGGATAGGTAGGAAAAATTCCTGTTCATACCACCTTTAACCCAAGTTGCATTTCTCACAGTGCTAGCACAACACCCACAGCACCAAAATGAGATTAATGAGGTTTTTATTATTATTATTATTATTAATTAGATTTGCTGAGGACAACAGATTTGCGGAATGCAGAGCAGACTCACCATAACAGACCCAGCTTTGGATCTCTACAGCTGTATGTCTAACACTGCACTATTGCTCTGTTCTCCACATGGCAGCTTTGCCTATGTAAAGTAATGAAGTGTAAGTAACAGGTCAGTACAAAATAAATGGGGCTTTTATGCATGTGCCACATTTCCTCATGGTAGCTGAAAGATTATTTCTTTGTATTTAAGTAAATAGATGCATGTAAGTATTTTCAGGGACAAAAAAAATGCTTACCATGTATACTTTGAGAGTTGCACTGCTGGCAAGTTGGAGCACAGCCAGACAAGCATTACCTTTCTGTAGCTACTTCTATAATTATTTTCAGGATTAGGTTCACAGATATTAATTCATCTTGTAGGCCTTCTGGTCACTGCTGAAAGCCGTAACAGAAAAGAGGAATCTACTTTTAATTAAGAAATTATACAATATGAGAGGATTAAGATATAATCCAATATTTTGATGTGAAAATAGATTCATTTTGCTAACTGTTAAACCTTCATTGAGTTATCTTTCAAAGAAAATCTTATTTTGCTGAGTATTTACACTACAGGAGCATAACTTCCAAGAATATAATAAGAATTCATAGATAAAGAAAAGGCATGCAGCTCCTTCTATTTAGAGGACATATACATACATTTGTTTTAGTGCATTTTAGAAAAGAATTTAAAAAATTTTAAAAGATATCTTTGAGAGTAATAGTCAGCTCCATCATACAAGGTGGTTTTATTCAGCCTTTATACACATTTGCTGTGCAGAACATTTTCTCTAGGGAATCATCACCAGAATCCTAAGTGTAGGAAAATAGTGGGTTTCAGATTTGTATCACCTCTGCCTATTCAACAGCTAGCAAAATCTTCAGACAGTTAAATATACCCTTAAGAAGTCAGCCTTCATTCACATCATCACACGCATTTAACTCCTGGAGACAAGAATTCTAGCTTCTTAAAGAAGCGAAGTTTCACTGAGTTAAAAACTACTGAATAGTGGCTAGCTGGAGATTGAAATACCTTTTATTGCCGAAAGTATTGACCTGAGTTGCCTCAAGCACTCAGGTGATAAATACTGAACACTCTCTCAACTCTTCTCCCACTCAGCTGGAATGGATGCAAGCCTTCCAATGCTGCCCAGGACTAGGAGGCTTAGAGGAGGCAGCCAGGGGTCAGCTACCACTTCATCTAATTGGAACTAATCTGCATGTGGCACAGCATGGCCTGAAGCCAGGAGCAGGTTTAGCTACACAGATGGATGAGTTCTTCCTGTCTATTCAGATCTTCAGTTCCCCCTCCCCAGCATTCAGCACTGGTCATGATTTGCAGTCCTGTCTAATGGATTTTCATGGATCTAGGAAACTATGTGCAGGAGACTGCATATCCATGAATACCCTCTCTGCTTTTAATTGCAATACAGCAGAAGGCAAAAGGACATGGATAAAAAATGTCAGGACTACACAGATTCGACATGGATCTACTTAGATGTGACTTTTAAAGAAATATCACCCTACTGATTGATTACTGCAAAAACTAGAAGATGATTCTCCCCACCAAGGAAAGAAATTGTAAATAGAAACTAGATTACAGCAGTATAAAGACAACACTGTAAACATTATCTAAAAAGACTAATTATATAAGACCAAGTACTTCATACTAGTTTTCATCCTGAAAAATTCTCAAATGCTGTTTGCCTATTCAGATGAGAAAACTAAACAACTAAGATTTAATATTCTTACTGCATGACCTAGTTTCCAGTCCAGTGCCCAATCTACTACAATATTTTGTCTCTCTTGATGAAGCAGAGCTCACTAATTAAGGGAGGAAAATGTGTGAGCTCATACGCATTACATAGTTCTGCAGTAAGACAAAGAAAGCTTTTAAAGATTTGTGAAGTGTACCTCAAAGCAAACCAGAACGGGTGTCTGTTAGTCACACACCCTGTTTAAATTGCTGGTGGCACATTTTGACAACTATACAATACTTTCCTATATTCATCTATTCTTCTTACCTGTGTTTTACCCCCTGCTCCTTACTGTAGAATAGTTAGAGGACTCAGTAACTAAAGAACGAGAAGAAAGTTACTTCTTGCCATAAACTACGCAAAAGTAAGAAGTTTAGGAAATAATGTTAGTTTGACTGAGGTGTGTCTTCATCCTGCAGAAATATTCTTTTTCCTAAGAATTACACCTCAGAAGAAAGCAGTCACTTTTTATTTCCTACTTGGAGTTTACCCCTGTACTCCAAGAAGCACAAGAGCTCAGTACCATAAACAGCCTGGCAGGAGGGCAGAGGCTCCAGTTTCACGCAGACCCCTGACCTGGAACACTTTTGCTCTTCTGGCAAACACAAGACCAGTGGCTACGAGACAGAGCCAGACTGGTTATGTTTCCCCGTGTAAGATGCAAAATGAGATGCTCTACTTTTTCTGAGCTTAGATAAAGCGTTCCTTTCAAGCAGCTGCTGAGGATGTGTGCTGCAAGTCCCCTTTGATGCAGAAAAAAAAAGCAGTACAGTAAAACACCTTTTCTGATACCTCTTTACACAGACGTACTCAGACTTATTTATTTATCCCACCTACAGTCGATGCATTTAGTTCAACCACTGCATTGTGCTAAATGTATGAATTTGCATGCTCTACAGGAATAAAAAAAACATAACTCAGCAAGCTCTTTTTTTACGTGACCCTTGACTGTCTTAAAAAAACAGGCAGATGCCAAACCTTCTATCACATGAACAAGAGTAATGCTTTATCCAGACTTCATTTACAGAAAGCAATGCAATTGGTTAGCCTCAACCTTAGAGAATCTGTCATGAACTCTTGTCTTAACAAAAAGCAACAACCCAAAGAGAGATAAATCACACTGATTTTATGCTCTCCCACGAGTATAGTAAGTCATAAATTTGCATCACTGAATTTCAAAACGCTCCTGGGATAGAGGCAACTTGAAACACCCCAAGATGGAGATGCTTAGAATTGAAAGGACAACTGTCCCATATGAGCTCCAGTCAAGAGCAAGGGAAGAATTTCTGAGAAACCTTTGGAATTAACATGTCAAGCAGTCACCTAAAACATATGATCTGAGGAAGACTGAAAAGACTGGGCAGAGGGAAGAACAAACTGCTGCAAGATCTCACTCCTGCAGAAGGTCCAAGAGCCTGAATCCCAGTCCCCTGGCAGAAGGCTCTTTATTCCTCCCCAGCACTTTGTCCTAGGACATGACTTCTAACAATGGCTTATGCCTTGGCAAAACCAAAGCTATGCAAACTTAAGGACCTTAAGGAATTACCCCAACTAGTGCTACAGCACAAAATCAAAGTCTGAAATGTATTTTCACAATTTTTTCCATTTTACTGTAAATAGCAGCAGATAAATTTGCCTTTCAGTAGTAGAGATTCAAGCCAAATCAAACCAACATTAAGTGCTTTGGCAGACTCAGGTATTCATTTTACTATATTCTTCTATTCTGACTTTTATCTGTAACTATTGAGCTCTTTTTTACTGTTTAGGTAAAGAGGCTTTACTGTCTCTTTTGTAAATACCTCCCACACACATAAATCTGCTTTGACACTGAAGTCAGGTACTGGAGGATGAAATCAATAAGTCACCTAGACACCAGTACTGCAAATGTTACAGTATGCTTCATAATCACCACTATGCACTCTTCTCTAGGACAGATTTAAGGCAAAGATTTTTTTTTTTTGGTCATTAAAAAGCTGGAATTATTTTCGCCTTTGTGAAAAAAGGAATGATGTATTTCAAAATAATTCTTGTTCTTCTCATGCAGAGCAGTGCTATCTAATCTCCATGCCAAAAGCAAACTTAAAAGGGTATCATTCACAAGGAATGAGAGGAAGAAAACTAAACCATGATATCCGATCTGAACTGGATACCAAAATGATTTCATACCTCATAGCACCTACTCTGTTCCAAAGATAAACACAGTTCATTAATAAGACAGATGAATCTAAAATACTAACAGAAGACTCAAGACTGCATCTATTTAAGCAAAGCTACATTGAACCAAAGGTGCTTGCAATTTTTCAAACCACTTGTAATGATAAGAGAGATAAGAAGAAGCAGAACAGTGACTTTAGTTTTAATATTAAACTTTTTTATCTGAGGGAAAAAAATTTTTTTTCTAAGCCAGAAACAGGTAACAGCTGCTACTTAAAAATAAGTAAAAACATAAGTGTAAACATGCAATGAAAAAATGCATGGCTGTTCTACGCTTCATTTATATTTTAGGACTGTCAAATGTGCTTTCTGAACTCTCACACCAGACAACTACATCTTGACATATTTCCGCATCTTTGGCTGAACGCCACAAGTACTCAGCTCACAAGAGCTTTTTCTCTTTCAGTTGTATGTCATGTGTTCTGTACGTATATAAAAAGCGTTTACTCCTCATTTCCCCTGCTTCCTCTACACTGTAAACAACCTCAGGTCCTGCTCCGAGGATTGTGTTTCACACAGGAACAGGCAGTAACAGTATTCAAGTAAACTGCAGGCACTGATTTCAACAGAAAGTACGCTGTGCCCTGCAAGGACTGCCTCCAGGGTGCCCCGTGACCTCCTTCTTCTAAGGCAGGATTTTTGCTTCCGGAATTATGCAACGAATTACATTAGCAAAGCTTAGGACCAAAACTGGTTTCCTTATGCATGCAATTCAGGGGTTATTTTTCATTAACTCCTAAAATAATCTATACCAAGGAACACGCATAAATAATTCTCATACAAAATTAATTTAGTGATCTGTTTTTAACAGAAACAAATTTATCTTTCTCCACACCATTTTTTTCACTGGAATCACCGAAGATTTAATTTCATTTAAAGTCATCTTACTTAAACAAAAATGAGATACTGTAATATTCATCACTAAACAAATTAGTCAGACTAGCCAAAACCACTTACCTTGCAAACTCTATGACTATTTCAACATTTCTTTCTAAACTGGCTGCTAGGAATCAAGCTTTAGAAATCTGGGAAGGTTAAAGGAGCTCAAACTCTCAAGTAATGGGCAATGGGTTGTTTTTTTGGGGTTTTTAAAGGATTAATGCACCAGAACTAATTTCATGCCAGTTTCGCAGCAGCTTCCTCTCTTGAATCCTTCTACCATTCATTTACTCTCAGCTTACACTACTAAAACTGGTATTCTAATAATCAGGTTCTTAGGTCTTTCCCTAATATCTCCTGCACAAATTTATCATCCTCATAAAAGCCATAAGCTTATTTGTGAGTATGGCCCAACCCTTAGATTCCCCATGGCTGGGAGATCCTGTCAGTTCCAGCTCCTGGAGGTACCTGTAATGTGCATCACACTGACAATCCTTTGAGGCCATCTTAAAATCCATACTATCTTGCTACACTTCATGAAATCAAGAAAATTAGTCATAATGATAACCCAACACAGCAATTTTCTTATTTCTCTGGAAGCATGTAATTTCATTCTAGAAAAAAAAAAAAGAATTATTTATAAAATGTAAATTCATAGAGATTCAATATCAATGTGCTTGACAGCAATCATTTACTTTTCAATTAAAGATAAAAATTTGCTATTGAAGGGAGAAAGAGGAAGGTAAAGAAAAGAGTGACTGACATAACAGTTCAATCTGTGCAGGCTGCATAGGGTGAATATTAATAAAAACTATTCAAATTATTTTGACATTTTCATAAAGCACCTATTAGATGGCTTCCCCTACTTTCCTTGATTTCATCCATGAATTTGATTTTTATTTTTTATTAAGATGAATAGACATACAACACATTCCGAAGAGCACTTGCACAGTTGAAATTTCAGAACCACAAGTCAATTCATAGTTTTTGAGAATAGGACACTGACAGTAAATAACACTTCTTAATGTATCAATTGAGTAAGGTAGATTTCTCATGACTGCAAGCCCTTCTAGAAAGCAGTGCTGATGGCTGGGTATGATACTCTTCTCCCTGAATGGTAAGGCAGAACATTCTAGTGTCAAGTCAAATTAATTCTCCACCTCTGACTAGAAATAATCAGCATCTTTATTTAAATATTTAAATTCCTATGTCAGGTGAAACACTTGGAAGCACCAAAGCCTTTTCTCAGTCTCTCACAATTTAATGCACACTACTAGCTGTCTATGGAGCAGTTTATTCCAAGTCCTACCTACCCCAATTTTGGTTACTGTGTTATGTTTTTTTGCAGCTTCTGATGCAAAACTTTGGCTACCATGTGTTACGAAGTGGTAATCCTACCACATTCTATTGCCTTTTTCCTATACCAGATTTAGCTCCTTGATGTTGTGTTAAACCAGACAATGGAGAAAATTTCTGTAAAATTATTCCCAGTCACTCGCCAGGCCTGCTCTGCCCAGGCACAAAATACAGAGAAAGCCTCTCCATGAATGACGAGAACATTCAAATAAAGCTTAACTAATGGCCTACTACTAACAAACTGTATTACTGTTTTTAACTACAGCATAACCAACCTCATTAGCCAGGCACACAAACCAAGTGTTATTTCTGTTCTTTTCCGCCCTTTCCATGCTAGTCTTCTGGCCATGGTGGACCACAGAGCACACAGACAACTGTACATTTCCTCCAGCCAGGGGAGGACAAATGACACCTTACAAGAGCTCCTCAGACTTGCAGGGAGGACAGATCTCTTGCTACTGTAGCCAAAATCCCAGAATCACATCCTCCAGCAAATGGTGCTTTTGAAGCTTCTTTGAAACAGCAGTTCCAGTGTAAAATTCTCAGCTATAAACTGGAAAAAACTTAATAAAGGACCTAATTGAAAGGTATCAATACTCTGTTTCAGACCTCCATCAGTAACATATTTAGCACAATGGCAGTGGCCACTTCGCCATCAGAGCCTGGAGCTATGAGTCCTTTGGCATCAAACTCTGCATCAAGCCCTGTGGGTCTGAAGCAAGTCAGCCAGAAGCAAGCCATGAATCAAAGACATAGCCCACCTGAGCAGCCAAGGAAGGAAAGCATGACAAAGCAAAGATGGCACACTTTAACCTGGGGTAATGGGTTAATAAGAAACATTGCTGTCACACACATTTCTCTTCCTCCTCCCACCCACGAGACAAGCAGGGCTGGGGGAGAGAGCCTTGTGCCTGCTATGGCCACAACTTCTGTTTTTTTCAGAAATAGCTCGATACAAGACACTGGCTCAGCAGAACTGGATATATAAACTGCAGAAAGCAAAGAACTTCTGTACTCTGAGATATGCTTTCTGCAGAAAGCACAAATACTCTGCAGTTTATTTCACCTAGACAGAAGTAAAATTTCTCAGTGAGCAACTATCCTATTTATTGTCAGCATCCATAAGCAAGATTAAAAGACCAACACTCAAGTCCTGTGGCCAGCATCTCTATAAAACCAAGTGTAGAAAGGCACATTTAACCCATTCTAAATATACAGATCCTGCTTACAAGATGCTCTGTGCCAGGATTAATGTTTCTGTTCAAACAGCATTATGGGCAGAGGATTCCTCAATCAAAAGTAAAAGCGACAACTTTGTGTTTAGCTACTTAAGTTCACAAGAAAATTACACAACTGAAATTTGTTTTTAATACCTGAAGCAGCTCTGCAGTAAAACAATTCTAGGTTTCAGCTTCCTGTGACAACTCACACCACTGTTCAGTTCCTATTACTGCTATACAGTTGACAGCATAACTTTTTCTCCTTCATTTTATTTGCTTTTAATTCAAGTCACAGAACTTTGTTCCCAACTTGCTGTCTCAGCACTCTTTTTCATAACTGCAAGCAAAGAACTGGAGGCCAACAGGAAGAAAATATAACACCAACCACAGCAACTTACCTACTAGGTCAGGAGCAAAGTATTGAAGGCAATGAATACTGCAAGCTGTATGCATGAAATACAAGATGGTGCTAAAATAATCTGAATGAAATACTTTGTGCTTTTTCCAAGACTTTTGCCTTATTAACAGTATGCAGGACAGACTTGCCTTGAAGTAAGAGAGGTGGAAAAAGGCACAAAATCGATTTTTAAAGCCCTTCACACGTACTGAAAATAAAAGCACTCATACAAAAAACATCCTGCATCACTACTTCTCCCTCACCGCAGGAAGGTGATTACAAGAAGGAAGAACACACCGCCAATGTGACAACCTCCTCACCCAGCCCTGTGGCACCCACCAGAGAGCCACTGCTGAGCTCACGCCCCTGCACAAAACCCAAGCGATCAAGGTGGCTGCAGTTCTGCCAGCCTGCAACTTATGATAAGGAGCATGCTGGTGTGAACCAACCTCACACTTGAAGAGCCTCCTGGTTTAGGCAGCCGTTCTACAGAACAGCCACTCCAGTATCAAAGATCCCAGTAAGAGATCAAAAATATAATGCTTGCCAAACACATGGGCAAAATTGATAGCAGTTCACTCTGAAATGTTTCAAAGGCCAGATATATTCACTTTTGTGCTAGCAAAACCACTGTACCATGTGCTCTTGTCCAAGACCAGAAAAATCACGTGCTTACGCCATCAAGATCAGAACTACTCTGCTATGTGATCTGGTAGGGATAAGAACCAAGAACTATTACTGTTAAAAACTACTAAATGTTAAAGGACAAAAAGTTAAGAAAGTAGAAGAAAGAGTGATCAGCAACTATACTAAAAAAAAATTCTTCAAATTATACATTTACTTTCACATGGAGCTAACAGTTTTCCCATCTAAAAACCACTATCATACCTACTACCACTTAAAATTAATTCATCCCTTGCAATACGAAGTCCCAGAAAATCTATTTTAGAAATTAATTATTAATTATACATACTTCTAATATGGCATTTTAACAAGTGTTTTCCTTCTCCATCCCCAACTTCATCAGCTTTCTTCCCAGAATAGCTATTTACAGCTAAATCAAAAGCAACATTCATTGACCACTGGCCACTCCAGAGGACCCTGTCAAAGCACACACAAGTTTAAGATGTGAAAATATGAACATTATCAATGGAAGGAAAAACATACTTCTACTGCTTGGTATTTGATAAAGGAATAGATTTATTTAGAGAAGTTTCTTAAATACTTCTTCTATTTTACACACCAGACAGAAAACATCTCACTGGAATACTTCTGATTTTTTACTGATGTTTGGGTTTTCTGAGATCTGTTACAGGGTTGCCAACTAATGTCAAAGTCATAAAACCATTTTTATCACCAACACCAATCAGAGGTTTACACTTTCTCAAAATCAAATTTCATTTAGAGAGGCAACTAGCTGTACACAAAACAAAATACAACTGTATTTCACAAGCATTCTCCTCCCACTGTCTGAAATGTAGGGCAAAATGGGAAGTCCATGAGTCTCTCAAAAAAGTTTACAATTGATTTTTAGTAAATTAGTACACCCAGCATGTGTAATCTGATAGGAAAGACAAGCATTCATATCTTAATAACCCTCTAATAAACTGCTCATTCCCTCAGCCTGAAACTGATTTTTCACCAGAGGCATTCTTTATTCTTCTGCCTCTCCTGAGGGACCCGGTTGAGCCTCTGCTACAAGTAAGATATTGGGATAAACGGGCCTTTGCTCTGTTCCAGTATGGTTCTCCTACAGCAAATCCCATAGGAAGTCAATGCACTGACAATCAAGTCCAGCCAACAACCAACGTCCCTTAGTTGAGAGCCCGCTGAGATCCAGGGGCATCATATATAGGAGATGTAAGGATAAAATACCAATGCAACTGCAGGTGGGATGGACATTGGGAGCTCTCAGATATTCAGCAGCCCTATCAGACTGTCTGTTCACAGATTCTCCAGTGCTTTAGTGCAATTTGAATAAAGGGAAAGGAAAAAAGAGGGTCGAGCAGTTTACGAGCACATTACACTTGGCAAAAATGACAGCAGTCAGTTGGCAGAGGAGTTAGAATTAGGCATCTGAGAAGGAGAAAGTCCTCCAGCACCTAGATTCAGTAGAATCACTTATTTACTGCTCACTGAATTGCTCTGCAAGAATACAAAAGAAGCCTGGAAGCAAAACATTTCTCCAGTGGCAAAGTTTCTCAATCAGGGAAGAGTTTAGACTTGGCAACAAATACAGGCTATTGGAAAAGTTTTGTATTGAAAGCCATGTTTGTCTCACACTGAGATTCTGAAAATAAGCAGCTATGGGCAACTATGATTTGTTTAAATATTAAAAGGTAAAAAATCAAAGATGAAAGTGTTGTGTTAATCTCTGTGGTTTAAAATTGTAAACTCATACCTTGAATAAAGCATAAATGAGATTTACAGTACGGAAGAGCAAACTACTTCCATATTTCTGTAGCTCATCAGCTTAAAGAGCATACAACTCCCAGCCAAATTTATTTCAGTGAAAAGAAGTGAAACTGTGTTTGTTTTCCTTGTAACTCCTATTTACAATGTGTTTGGTTGCCTGAGGGGAAAAGACACACAATTACCAGAAAAGTTCTAAACACACTTTTAAACACTAACAGCCTAAAATTTCAGATAATAAACTGAATTACAGTTATTGTCCATGGACTTGGACACACATCCTCAAGTAATTAAATTCAGTGTGTTACAATCCCCTGTTTGTCAGGATTTTTGATGTATCACTGCTGCTGAGACGACACAAATCACTCAGTGACCCAAGATGCTTAGCGGGTAGGTAGGGAAGATGGGAGAAATAAATCACAAAACCACCAAACATTTTTTATTAAACTTTTCCTCGGTGAAGTCTGGACATGTTTATGAATTACTAACTTCGTCAAACAAAGGATTTAAGAATGACATCACCCAGGGTGTCAATTTTGCCATCCAAGTAGAAGTAGAGGCCAAGCAGAAGATAAGAAGTTTGGGTGTTTACCCAGGCATTGACATAGCCTTTTCTCTCACCAGCCATCAAGGCTAAGTATAAAAAGTGACGGATGAGTGTGTAGAAATCCAGTTTTATGGTTGGATGAGTGGAGCACCTAAATGCAGATAAGAGTTTTGGGGTTGGGCTTTTTTTCTTTTTAGATCTTTTTTCTTCTTACACCTATTTTTAAAGATGTTCAAGTATAAACAGTTCCATGTAAAGTTTTCAACTTGTTTGAGAAAAAGAATGCATTATTTGAGGACACAGGCCCCAAGCTTCCACATATTGCAGCATACTTTGGTTTTACCTGCTTGACAGGCCATCTGTCTTTAAGAGACCCTGAAAACATTATTTGCCTTCTTTTTCTGCAAGTCACTGTTAGATACCACTACTCAGTGCTTTCAGTCTAGTTTTGCCATATATGTGGAAATAGGACTCTTAAAACTGGCACCATATCCAAAAGAAAGTGCTAATCCTGAAAAATTGCAACTCCTTGACAGGCCCGAGGAGATAGCAGAAAGTTCTGTCACCTTGCAGGACTGCAAATAATCCCTGTACTTTAGAATCATTAAAGGAGATGTTTTATCTATTTCAAATTGAATTCTCAGCAACCTCATGCTTGTTTAACAGCCTTGGCAACAGAAGGTGAACTGGGAGTACCAGCTTCCACGTGTGCAGGCAGGTCACGAGCTATCAAACTGGCAACCATGTTGGCAGTCCTCAACATATTTGAATTTAGTGCACCTATACAGCAATCAAAGATATAATTATTAGGGGGGGGGGGTGTGCACATACACATACTAGGGTGTAATACATCTACACCCACAAAAACATCACCTGTCTCAGCCAGAAAACTGGATTACCTATTCTTTACCAGACCAGGACCAGACTTTCCTCACAGGCACGAAGACCAGATTTTTCAGCTGAGCATTTCTAACACCAAATTCTGTTCACTGGGTAGATGTGGCTGGTAATAAACAGCTACTTTTTCCTGCTTCTCTGCTCTACAGTACATGCGTGCTATACCACAGCTGAGAGGGTATGAAAGAATAAAGCCTAAGCCAGGAAGAGCATGGTGCTAACCCACCAAGGTTGTGGGTTTGATCCCCACACGGGCTATTCACTTAAGAGCTGGACTCGATGATCCTTGTGGGTCTCTTCCAACCCAGAATATTCTGTAACTCCTGTCTCCTGGAACTTAAAATCAAGCAAAGCCCTTTCTCTTTAGCACCTCATCTGTGACGACCCACCCCTTAAGGTATGTTGCTCAGAGGCAAGATGTAGGGTGTGTGAGGGAAAAACCATAGCAATGAGCCTGCCTCTGAGTGCCCTTTATTCAATGCATTTTAGAACAGGCCCCATTTTATTTTTTAAAACAAGGTTGGTTTTCTGTTAGGTTGGCCTTCCTGGTTATGCTGAATCAGACTTCTTCCATTAATATTACAGCTGCTTAAAAACAACTCTAAGCAAAACAGCCTCTCCTTGGTTTCTTCCTAGGAGTTTTATATTTTGGTTAATTTTCCTTTAACCTGACCTCAGGAGACCTTCTCAGGCCTACACACAGACATAAGACAGCCTCTAAGGAAACTCTGTAGTCAAGCACCAAGATTAATATAAAAGCACTATTCATCTAACTAATATATGGAGCTTTTAGTGATGAGTCAACCTATCTAGTAAAACTGGAGACATAGCTGTTGTCAATTTATCCAGCTCAGCAATAAGCAAAATGACTGTGTATGTTCTAATGCAGATGTACAAGTCAGAGCACCATTCCAGGTAATGTGCAAGATAAAGTTTGGGTCCAAGGGACCAACCAAGGCTTCATGTGCTAGGTGTGGTTTATTATCTACCTTTAACCATTTTTCATTTTGGCAGCAAATTCAGGGCTCGTCATGTCAATTCAATTATTTTACTATTTGAACTTTGCATCTTTATCAGAGTAGTGCAAACACTAGCCTACTCAGCTTTATTTTTCACAGATTAGTTTTACATGTTTAGAAAGTTTTATCAAGCTGAATTACCATTCTTAAGCAAACTGGAAATGCGTCAAAAAGGCTTTGCAGTGTTATGGCATCTCTTAGAAAAGCTGACTGCATTCACTGATGCAGAGCAGGGAGAAAACTGCGGTTGCATTTTAGAGCTCCAAGAGGAATAGCGGTGGTAAAACACATATTCTACCTGCCAAGGGATAAAACGCAGGGCAGCACCAACAGCCACTTTTGCCCGCAGGAAACGAGGTGGGGCATCCGTGGGAAAGAGAATTGGAAAAGGAGGAGGGTACCGGGAAAACACAAGCACGGCAGCAGGAACTCGCACCAGAGCGGCATAACTTTCAGCAGCATCCTCCTCCCCGGGCTGCTGCTGCTGCTGCTGCGGCAGCTCCCCTCCCCTGGGGGATACAGCGGGATGGCTCCGCGCCGCGGGGCCGGTGGGGCGGGGGCGGGCAGGGCGCCGGCCGCCCCCCGCCGCCCGAAGGAAGAGGAAGCGGCGCCGGGCCCGCAGGAAGTGTCGCTGCCCCGCGCCCACCGCCCCC
>WBMZ01006603.1:0-30850 GCA_013400975.1 Atrichornis clamosus
CCGCTCGGCTCGGCGCGGGCAGCGGCGGCGACCGGGAGCGAGCGCCGAGCCTCCTCCCCTCGGCGCGGCCCCGGACGGCGCTCCCCCGCCCGCCCCCCGGGAGCTGCCGCCTCCCGCTCAGCCGTACCGAGGGGAGGGAAAGCGGGGAGTCCCGCTATGCAGACACAGACGGCCCTGTCCGACATAGACCTCCAGAGACGGCGCGGCCACGGGAGGACCCGCGGTGGCCGGGCTCCTCTCTCCTCAGCCGCCTCTGCCGTCAGGGACGCGGTCCTGCTCCTTCCGCCTGCCCCCTGAGAGGCACGACCTGTCATCCCGCTCCCTCCCGCCTGCCCCGTGTATGGGACGCGGACTGTTCTCCCGCTCCCTCCCTCCTGCCGTGAGGAAAGGGAGGGGATCGACGGCCCTCGCGGGTCTCGGGCCGTCGGCCCCACGCCTTCCCGCCCGGTCCCGAGGGACGCGGGACCCGCTCACTGCCGCGAGCCCTATCAGGGAAACGGGCTGCCGGTCCCTCCGGGCTCCCGGCCGCGATGGCCCTGTCTCGGCCCCGCCGCCCCGCGCACCTCGGCCCCGCGCACCTCGGCCCCGCTGCCGAGTCCTCCCTGCCAGAGATGTCCCTGCGCTGTGGTGGGCGGCGAGGGGAGCTCCGGCAGCCCCGAGGAGCAGTGCCTGCCCGGGCCGAGGGGATTCTCCCGTAGGGCAACGTGGGGTCCCTGCTAGAGGAAGGCGGTGTGGTTTCGGTCTCGCGGCTCAGCGCATCCTTCCCCGGCCAGCGCCGTTCTCCCCGGGCCGGGCCCGCGCTGCTTTCCAGGGAAGTCGACCAAGGGAAACGTCGGGGAATGGAAATCCCATTCCCCGCGGGCAGGACCCGCGGGCCAAGGCAAACAGTCCCTGGTGAATCATGTGGTGTCTGCCACCGCGGCGAGCCGGTGGGAGTCTCCGTCGGGGAAAACGCTGAGGGAAGCATGCAATAAACTGGCCAAGTAGCAGGGACCGTCTTTTCTAAGCTGACACAGCAGCGGCTGTCAGTAGTCCAGGTGGAAAAACTGAGTGCGTGGTTTATATCAACACTTATGGTATTATGTATGAAGAATTAAAAATAAAATTCCTTTTTCCCCACGCAATTGTGATTTTCGTTTCCTGGCGAAAAAAACAGCGAAAGCCATTCAAAAGGCAGAGGTGGGCCGACTCACTGTCACTGTCCAACAGGAAAGAGAGGAATCGCCAAGCCACGCCAATTGCAGTGTATCAGGTGCCAGAGGGGTCTGAGAGAGGAGGCTTGTACCCCTCAGAGTGGCTGGGATAGTGAACAACTCTGGCAATCAGCAGAGCTAATTTGTGTAGGTTTTGTAAGGCACAATTAATTGTCTGTGATGTGGGTGTAAAAATTCTAATCCCTAAAAGGAGGTGTAAATATAACAAGCAAATCTCAGACTGAAAGGGGCCGGATTCACATCATCTTTAATTCTGAGCACTGGCTTCTGAACCTTTCCTGCAGTTGAGCATTGATAGGTATTATAGCAAACTCAGCAGAGCCTAGTGCAGAACCATTCACCCATTCTGTTTCATCCATGTAATGGGACATAGGATGAGGCCCCAGTCAAAGTCCTAATTAATGCTCTGCCATCTTACAAAATCTGTACTTTCATTTCACTGTGCTGTGGCTTGAGGCATCAGCTGAGTTGCCAAAGAAACACAAAAGGCAAGAGAAGAAAGTGTTGTAGTGAGAAGATCATGTGAGTGCCCAGAGTAATGGTGGTGGCTTCAGCTTCAACTTATGCATAAGAGATCCCAATGCTAGCTCTTCCCAGAGGCCACCCAGCCTGCTGCTTTTGGCAGGTTGAACACATGGAAGGTATCCCAGTGGGAGGTCAGAGGAAAGGGTATGATGAGTCAGAACAAAGCATCTCTTTGTTTCATACGAGGCAGTGTAGAAGATGGGGGATTTTTATTTTACTTTATTAATCAACTTCGATATTTATTTTGTACCACACCAGAAGTACTGTGCATTCCCCACACTACACAGTCTCAGTCTCTTTGCCACTTGTCATTTCTCAAATGACAAGCTTCTGTCCTCCACTCCCATGATATGACTTCTTTTTGATTTGGGAGAGACATTGTTCAGCCTGTCAACATTTCAGATGATGGATAGAGGAAGGTAGGAAGATGTAAAGTAAGAAAAACCTGGAGGCTTCTATGAAGCCATGCTTTGATTTGTAAGAAGTCAAAAATCTGGCAAAAGAAAAAAAAAAGGCAGGCAATTACTAAGCTTCTCGAAGATTGCTAACTGGATACCTCAGGCTTTGAGTCCCCTCGTTCCTTTCCTGTTTTCTCTTAGTGCCTGGAAGGATTGCTCTCAGTCTGGAAGAAACTTCCAGTGATGTAGGCTGCTTTTGAGTTATCACAGGCAACCATATAATATAAAAACCACATTTCAGAAAGTACCTTTCATATTATAAGCAAGTGCTTTAGTAAAACAGCAGTGAATTAGTAAAACAGTAGTGAATTGTTTTTCCTCCTGCTGTTAGAGGACTGTTTCAGACCTTCCTTGTAGTTAGATACTTCTTTCTAATTTTCAGTCTAAATGTATGTATGGCTATTTTGCATTTTTTTCCTAGTTTCAACATTGTCTCTTAACCTAAACAACTCACTTTGTTCTCCGAGGCTTGCCTAGCTAGGGCATTTAGTGCAATCAGCAATCATTTTCATCTTTCACTCGTGTTGCTCAGCAAGCAAGTTCTTGCTGTGTATGTGCTGTGTGTGGTTCCTGTGGGAGTGTGAGGCAGAACTAAACACAATAAGCCAAGCGAGCCCTCTCCAGATCATTTCTATTTATTGAAAATACTTCTCCTGATGTGGTCAAGGATTTCATTACTATTTTCAGTGGCCACAGTACCATTTATGGGCAATAGTCGTCTTTGTGTTCAGTTTATATATGCAGCTGCACCTGTTTGCCAGTGGATAAATCCTCTCTAATACTGATCTTGAGGGTCTTTTCCAACCTTGATAATTCAGTAATTCTGTGATTTTATACTATGGTATTTCATCTCTCTTCTAGTTCTTTAATTTTTTAATTTCTAACTAGCATTCCTGATTATAGATATTCTAGATAACAAAGTAGATAATGGATTTTTCTATATTTTGAAGCAAAATCTTACTGTGAGTGAAACTTTTCCCTTTGGGTTGGAGTCAGTGGCAGTATTCTAAGTATCCTTTCACTAGCTAACCAGTTTTACTTAGTTACAAACCATACCAAGATTAGTAAAGATCTTCTTTGGCATCTCATGCCTTTAGTTTTACTGCAGTTTTGCTTTTATGCCTCTTTCTGTGAAATCTCATCTTACATCTGGATGGATTTTTCAGATGTTTAGGGCAGGGAGGGTTGAGGACTTTTTTCCCCCCATATTATTAGGTACACATTAAATTAAGGTATTCTATACTTACAATATCTACTACTATCTAATAGTATTTTCAAGAAGCCTTTCATCCTTTGTCATTTCACTACAAACTCTTTTTCAAAGTTTCCTTCCTCTTCGGTGCTTAAAAGCACAGTGATCTGGTGCAGAGCCAAAACGTTGGCAAATGCCACACCACCACCAGTGACCACACTAAAAAAGCATATTTTGGAGAGTTGGAGATAGTTTGGAGAGTTTTTGAGACAAAGTTTTTTGACTTCAGGTATAACAGGAAATTCATCATATGAGGCTATAACTTAGAGATGCTGAACACCATTCTTGGGGATTTTTTTTAGGTCACTTCCTACCTAAGTTTTTCCATAATACTGTCATTCAGTGCATTACTCACACAACTGGTAGTAGAACACAGAACTGCTTGGGGAAACAGATTTTGTCAAAATATCCTTTTTTCTTTCTTTTCAACAGGCTATGAAATGGATCAATATGGGGCCGAGTGTAAACATTGTACACTTGGACACTTCTTAGGCACTGATATAACACAATATTTTGACTAGGAAGCTATAATGGTATAGAAACAGCATTGCACATATGAAATAGATTGCAAAACAGATGATAAATCTCAGCTGTATGTGAGCAGAGCATACTCAGTAAGTGAATGTGTTTCAAGAAAAATTCTGTAAGGATAAATTTTTGACTCCCTAGTGCTTTAAATTCTTTATCCATGACATTAAAGAAAGCATATTCTATTTTGGCTACACCTTAAACCTCTGAATAATTCAAGCAGAATGTTTTAAAAACCTTGGAAGTGGGATAGCAAAGAACTGAAAGAACCATTAGAGAACTGGAAAACATGCCATCAAGTGAAAAACTCAGGAAATGCAATGCCTTTAATAACTCAGATTTAGGAGGTGACTTAAGGACCCTATATAAGTAAGCATATAAGGGACAAAACTGCAATAAAACGAGTCTTCAATTCAGCCAACAGATGTGTATCAGCACCTAATGATAGAAACCTGCAGATAGAAAAATCAGACTACAAACTGGCTGTTTTTTCTAAAACCCCCTCCTTCATATTTGATAATGTTTTATAAGACATTTTTTTTCTTCTTGGCAATTTTTTGAGTAATAAAGGACTGCTGTTGTAAGACAGTCCATAATTTAATTCAGAAATTAATCAATTTGGGGTAATTGTTTATCTTTTGATATATTGAAGGATCAAAAAAGAACTTGTCTGTTTAATTCCAAAACTGGTGCCTAGACAGCATGTTCAATGGTTGCCCAAGTTGCTTGGTTTCACTGCTCCGTTGGCGCCTGCAGTCCTGCATTGTGGACCAAGTTTTCTCCAACCTGTGGAGCTTGGCATTCCTGCCTTGGCCCCAGGGGGATCTGGCATGGAGAATGACACCACCAGTTTGGACATGGTTGAGCAGGCTGGTGCCCTGCTCATACACAAGCTCCCTGCAGCCGTTTGACCACCTGAGTTCCCCTGTGTGCTCTTACATCACACCCAGCAAAAAGTGGCAGAAATCTACTCCTCACAAAATGCAGAGCTGGCTCCTATTGTCTTTTGCAGGACAGTACGAGGTGCAGGTGTGGCTTGGCTGTTGCTACCTGCTGTAAACACAGGGGTTTGGGGCGTCTGTCCTGGAAGTGCGTCTGAGAGCAAGCACAGGGTGACCAGCACACGGACTTGCGGAGAGCCAGACAGACCTGCCGCCCCTTCTTGGCTCCCAAGGTCCTCTGCACGGCCCTGGCAGCAAGAACCAGACTTCTGGAGAATAGGATTGGCAACAAAGGGAATTAACATTTGCATTTCCTTATGCACTCCTGAAGCACCAAGTTTTACTGGGGCAATTGTCACAAACCTAGGTGTTGCAGGGCCAAACTTTCAAGAGTCAAATATTTTTTAAGGTTATGATTTTCCTGAGAAACCACCAAAATCTCTGAACATATGCTTAATTTGAAGGTTGTGAGTAATCTCTTTTAAATCTATGTTCTGTGCAGGGTTTGGTGGCTCCTATTATCTCAAGATAGTTCATGGGTCAGACTTAACTGGGGCTCATAGCCAAAAGATGCTCCAGTATACAACATTGAGCAACACCAAAGTTCTTGTATATATACACATACATGTACATATATATTTTGTATATTGGTACATATAATGTATATAAAACATATATATGTTAATTAATTATACCTTTTAACAGAACATATTTCATCTGGGACATCCAGAGCCAGACAACTTCCATTCATTATACTTTTTTAATTAACTTTTAAATATGTGCTTATGTGTTTAAGTACCACATTCTTGTTGATACATGCTACAAGACACCCTCCTTCTTTTCTAAAGAAGTAATATCATCACTAAAGAGGAAATCAGTAAATCTCAAGTCAGGCGTCACAGCAATGACAGATCAGGCAGGTATTTCTGCTGCAAATGATACCACAAAAGCACCCAGGGATCTGACTGGAATGGCTACTCTTTGGTTGCTGGGCATCCGAAACACCAAATTTTAAATATTGATGTAATTTTCTTTTTTTAGTCTTTGATCTATATAGTTCTGTACGAACACCATAAGGTCAAGACCCAGACCGCCTAAATTCTGCCAAAGTTGTAGTTCAGTTGATATTTGAACTCCTATTTTGAGCACAACACAGACATTACATAACATTCACAAAGAACCTTGTTATTTCACTTAGGATCCAGACACGTGAAAATTCAAAGACATTACTACATTTAGAATATTTTGATAGTGCAAGGACTGATAACGGGCTAGCAATTTGTGTTCTTTCAGGATCATGTTGTAAGTTCTAAGTTGAGCTTCTTGTGTGTGCAATCTCAATTTTTTCCCAGAACTGAGTAAGAAAACATTGTCTTGGATTCTGAAGGAAAGGAGAGTTGAATTTAAGCATGGCATGACCTAACTTACCAAGGGAAATGCTGAAAATGCAATTTTACTCATCACATGTTAAAAGTTACAGCCGAAGTAAAGTCTGTGATTATACCTGGCAAACTGGCAATCCCAGGCCGATTTTTCAGCTAGTTAAAGTTGGTGAGTGCTGTCTGCAGATGAATTCAGTATGTATTGTATCAACAGTAAATAACTTCATTAAGTCCTGCCTCTGATGATATCATAGATCAATTTTTTTTCACAGTAAACATTATCCAGTCTTTACAGTAATCATAAACTGCCACACAGTTCTGAGGAAAATGAAGAAAAGATGTAATCTATATATAAGGCAAATCTTGCTTTTCAGGTACCAGCTGCAAGAGTTCTCATTTTCTTCTTCCAAAACATTTTAAAGAATCAAATGGAGCTTCCAAGAGAATTTCAGTAGGAAGAACTTTGTTAATTGCAATATCTGGGCCTCAACAATCAAAATTTTGCCTTCTGTCCATTTTTCTGAGCCACTGTGATTGACCTCAGCTGCTATCCATGGCAAATAGAAAGATAGAAGTCAGCAGTGGTACAGAGACAGTAAAGCAAAAGGGGACTGAGTCTGTATGTCCAGCCACGCACACCAGGGAATTATTTGTCTTTTCACGTGCCTTAAGAATGTGAGGTTATTCTTAGAACGAAGTACAAAGCCAGTCACAATTCTAATCCTCAAACATCTGGAAATGAAACACAGCAAGATGAACACAGAAGTGTGGGAGAGAAGTGCAAGCTCTTTACATATTCATACTCCTTCAAACCCTTTGATCTGTTTCAGTTAACCTGATTGTATATGTATATATTGAATTTCACAAACAGTGAACTGTGAACAGAACCATGTAGTTCATGTTATTGGTTCATCACATTCAGGATAGTCCTTTTTACCACAAGTGAGAAATAAAAATGTTGTCATTACACCTGTGTTTGAGTCTGTACTGAATTCGGTTTTAACCAGCAGCAAGTTCCTGGAATTATGGAAAGTGTCAGTTGAATGCAAAGGGTTGAAGTAAGAAAATAGCATAGGTTTTCAAAATATCTGTATCTTATTTTCTTTTTAGAGGCTACATAATGTACCATGTACAAATTAGAATAATGTGTCAAACAGGTGGCTAGCTATAGGAAGAGGTGCTCAAAACAGCAAAGAAAAAAGTTAAGTGCACATCTAAAGTAGAACAGGCTTGTGGATGTAGCAAAAGGATGATGTTTTTAGAGGGATGATGAGATAGAGCAAATTATCTACTTCTTCAGGAAAACAGATTAGATTTAGCCTTGAACCCTATATCCTTATCTTTTATTTAAGTGATCTTTAAGTGATAAAAATGGAGACTCATAAGGTAATTGACAAACTGTACCAGTAATGGTTGGTCAGGCTGTTACTGACCAACTGTAACGTACTTGGTTTACATGGCAGTAGGTTGAACCACAACAGACATCTAAGCAAAAAAAAAAAAAAGTCTTTATTTAGGAAGAATAGTAGAGAAATAAAAGATTGATAAAATTTTACTTTCAAGCTAGTATAGGAATTCAAAAAACCCACTGTAACTAGCAGGAACTTGCATTCTACTTTTTTAAGATGCCAAACACCTGCTGATCCGGCACTTCAGGAGTCAGTGGAGACAGTTTCATTTCAGTAACCACTGGGCCCAGGAAAGGGTGTCTCTTCTAATTATGCAGTTAAGACTGGTGCTTCCATTGATAGACTCAAATTTGCATATGCATTGCAAACTCTGCTTGATTAATTGCAGTACAGTGTGGTATAAACCCTATGACCTAGTATTACACATACATTCTACATTGCCAATCATAAGGCTGTCAGGTACAAACGTTTAAAGTGATTTAAAAATTGTGACTTGATTTCTCTGTAGACTAATAAAGACAATAGTATAACAACATTATGATCTTGTTCATAAGCATTTCAAACCTTGCATGTCAATAAATAAAAAGCTGAATTCCTCCACTGGCAAAAGCCATAGAGTTTTTATTGCACTAACAACCATTTAAATGTATTTATTTCAAACTATTTTTTACTAAGTTCTCAATTTTTCTTGTTTGCAATAGAAACTATCAAAAATTTTATCTAGGTCTTTGAGAAACCGGTCTTACTTCTATTTTTCTATGCAATGCTAAAAACTTTGCTATCTATAAATATTTTATTACAGTCAACACAGACAAAGGCAGGATAACCAGCCAGAGCTGCAGCAACTACAAACAAGGGAGACATGAATCTTAAAGCACTTTCACATCAAGGGGAGGAGACAATTTCCATCCCAGCACAGGTACACCAAATTGAAAAGCAATAAATACCTTAGACCATCGTGATTTGTACAAATGCAATCTCAGCTTCTATTCTGATCCAAATAATGCTAAAGACTTCAGAACAAAATTTGAAGGAAAAAATAATTACAGATGTTTCAAAACATGAACAGGAGCTAAATCAGAATTAGTTTCTCAACATTAGGCTGTGTTCATCCAAACTGTTTTTCTTTTTTAGGTAAGGAAATGTAGTAGCGTTGCCACAGAGGGAATTTATAACTGAAAAAGGAACTAGCAGAAGGAATGTGAGTGCAGTATGGACCTAGCTCATGGCCAGAAAAGGCATCATATGTTGGGTGCATGTAGACATCACAAATATGATCAGGGATCACATCTTGAACCTCTCCCAGCTTGTGACTCTATCTGGTCTCAGAAGCCCTGAAATAAGGATGTATTTCCTCAAACATGCACCTCCCTCCCTTTCTCAGACACCCCTTCTTGTAGCTCATCCTCAGGCTGCTCGTGTAGTATGATCTGGTGTCAGCTCAACTGGGACGTGCTGTCGGTGCAGCCTCTTGTGCGAGGGCCACAGATAACACAGCTCACATCTAAATCTTGCTGCTCTGTAGCTGCACAGTGGCAATTACAGAACCACGTATGTTCTGTTGCCTGGTGCTAACAGGAGTGCAACAGTTAACAGAGGAGTTTTTCTGTTTCTCTTTTTCACTGGTGGGGTCTATTTTTCTAGGCCCCTGGAGTGTTTACAGTGTCTGTTCAGTGTAATGATACATTACCTTTATTTGAACCTTATGTGTCCAAATTACTGTATCAGGACTTTTTATCCAGGCTAAGCAAACTTCAATATTTTTTAAAGAAAAAAACACCCAAAATGAGTGGATCAAATAGTCTGGTTTATTAAAAGCCTTTTGAATTTCTTCAGTTGCTTTTTTTTATGAGAAGTAGCAGGATCATAACAATAGCAGAAAATTTAAGCTGTTCTATCCAACTGATAGAGCTAATTTCATCCTCTGCTCTAATGCAATAAAAGAAATGAAACTTATTCCATTTTTTAATGATTTGATGGGGAAAAGACTTTATAAACTCACAAAAGATAAATACTTGTAATCAACTGCCAGCACTTGCCTTTGTTCCTTTACTTGCATTGCCCTTGCTGCCCCAGGTGAGTGCATCTGGTACTTCCAAGAACAACCATATTCATATAAATAGTATCAATCTCCCAGAGTGTCCCACTGATTTATTTTTTATCTGTTGATCTTAAACTGGTGTACTGGTGATACACAAAGTAAAACTATAAAAGTAATTGCCTATCCAGACACCTTTTCTCCATAAGAGGCAGGCTGCCTGCTTTGTGCTTGCCTCTGGCACAGAATGAAGGCTGAAATATCTGCCATCCGCGAAGTAGAACGTATCTCATCTTATTAGGATGGTATCTGTATTTTGAAGAACATCTTGTCCACCCTGGCACTGAATGTGCTTAGGGGATTTGTTGCTAAAAGTTTACCCATGTTGGACTTCTGTCTCTAATTGCATGCTTGCCTCTGGTGTCATGAAGGGTCCTGAAATGTGGAGCTTTGGAGGGAGAAACAGTTTCAATATTACAAGAAAAAGATGGAATCTAAAAAAAATATCAAAAACCAGAAGTATTTGGATACTTGGGCAAAGTTTATATGAAAACAGAAACCTGTTAGGGTTATTAGCAGGATGCATGAAGGTATTGTAATGGAGCCCAGGTTCTGGGCTAAAAAGCTGTATGTGGCTCATCCCTGCTATTGGTGGTCATGCGGACCTCAAAGAGCAAACAGAAGTCCTCTGAAATGCCTGCAGACTCCGCAGTGCTGCAGCTCCCTCCCTCAGAGTAGCTTCCCAGCTCTTCTGTCTCTGCTGGCTAGCAAAGCTTCTCATGTAAGCCAAGTAGCCAGCCCTGCTGCAGGCCTGATTCATCTGCTTGCTGTTTATCCAGCTCTCCGAGTGACCCTGTGTACTCCGCTCAGACTAATTAGTTACATCCAGCTCTGGCTACAAAGGACAAACATTTCATTACTTCCCAAAAAAAAGTAATTTACTGCATTAAATTTCACAGCAGTTCTTCACTCAAATAGACTAATGTTGTAGCTCATTGTCTATGGTATAGTTATAGAACTGCCTTTTTGCTTTGAAATAACTTTGTTTCTGCTGGCTGTGACAATGAGGCTTTCACTCCCATTGCTGGAGTATCCTCTTCTACTGGAGGTAGACACAGGCTGCAGGCAGCAGGTCACAGATCTGTCTTCCACACCCTGCTGAGCTATTCAGCTGAAAAATTTGCCACATTGCAGAACCATTCTGGGTCAAACCCATGGGTGTGGAGGCATCATTTACAAATTCCAGAGTCTTTCTCTGAAAGAACACTAATCCTGATTTATCAGAGCCAAGCCTCCCTTTAGATTGCTGTAGCTGCTATTTTGGATTTCTGAGAGCTGGGAACTGAGATAGTGTTGGAACATCTATGCAGTGAATTTTGTAAGAAATGCTTTTTTTGTGGTATTTGACTGCAGTTTCTGCACTTAATGAGTATAAATGGGAAGGATACAACCTGGCTCCAGAGAAGCAGCATCTAAGGAGAGCAGCCTCTATGGACAGAACTCTAAGAAGAGCTGTCTCTAGAGATATAACTTAGCTCCAGAGGAGCACTTTGGAGTCCTCTGTCTAACTAGATAGTTTGGCTGGCATTTAACCAATACTCCTTTTGGTTTAGAAAGATTAGTCTGTAGATGTCTTTGCATTACAAGTAAGACCAAGGTATCATCCACTTCAGTGATGGAGTTCTGAAATAGAACTGGTCTAGCAGCTAATATAACAACTTACAGGAGCAATTATATTATCTTCTGACCATAGCAGAGGAGAAAGAGAACATAAGCCAATCAATTTTGTAGCAGTGAACCCTTCCTCTGTGCTGTTTAAAGGATGTACATGAATGTTGCTCTCCCATGTTCTGTTCCTGTTCCTGCTCCTCTTTCCTTTCTGCCCTTAGCAGTAGCCAAGTCTTCCATCTTGCACATTCCATCAAGCACGAGCATGCAGACATTATTAGCAAAGATTAAAAACTGTGCATGGTGTCCCTAGCTGCTATACTTTGGCCAACAGGGTAGTGGTGAGGAATCCTCTATTTTGAAAGCACAGAATTTGGAATTTGTTGACTAGTTATCATTTCCTCTGCTTCCTTGCCAAGATTTTATCTGGCTGTGTATTGATTTGATGTGGCCTTTGCTAACATATCATGACTGGATTGCTTTTACCAACCAGAGGTTTTCCCAAAGAAGTACAGGCAGGCTAACACCTAAAGGAATGGTCATTAATAATTGGTTTAGAAAATCTGATGTACTTACAAGCATGAGAGCCACACTGTTGGGTCACTACTACAAATTCCTCTTTGCTTTTTCCAATACGATGCATGCATGCATGTACAACAAAGGAAAGCTGCATTGTTCAATCAGCAATAAAAGCAGCAGGCACAGATGAGAGATGCTGGATTTGTGCCTTAGCATGTGTAGGATTTGTGAAGTCTGCAATGCCTTGTAACAGATATTTAAAAAAAAAAAAATTCAGCAAAAGGTCTACTTATATTTCTGGTACTATCGAGGTTTAGATTCCTGCTTGCTGGTTTTGACCTCATATTTATGATGTTCCATGTCAACATTCCCTGAAAATATTCTTTCCACTCCTAAGTTACTAAAAGTTATTAATAATAAACTGCTATATTAGAATTTTAGATATGAAAACAGGATAGAATTTGAGTAAGCACATGTTCCTAATATCTGTGAGAAAGAAAAAAATGCAATATTGGAAAAAACTGTTAGGAGTAAGCAGTTCCCAAAGCACAAAAACTTAAGAAGCCAGCTTTTTAATGGGTTTCTGTGTCACAGATGACTGACTATTAAAAAATGAATTATAAAAGAGATGTGGTGTGAATTCCCCAGGATTATACATGGAAATGGAGAATGAATTCAACATCTGATGATAAAAAAACCCTGCAGCTGGAGTTCACGTCTCTTCATGTAACCCACAGAACCTCATTTTTCTCTGGGAGCAGTGGACCCCTTCTCTCATGGGGATCCTCTGATATATCACCAGAACGGAACTTATATTACATTTTCTATTGCCTCCTACCCAGCTATTCACTGTGTGTGCAAGGATGTCATGGTTTTGATACCATAACCTCCCTGCCCTCTCTAACTCAAATTGGACCAAATCCAAGAGGAGTTCTGGCAGGACACATTGTACTCACACTTCTACACGTATGGTGTGTGTGAAGAACTCTTGATTCTTTGGTACGAGAGTTAAAGAAATTTCATGTGAATTAGCACACCATTATCCCTATTATGGTGTGGAGAAAAAGAAGACCCAGCTTTTGGTGTAGCTCAGTTTAGCCCCGTTCTGTGTTAAACACTTCACCAGATCTGAAAACCTGCCTGCAGTTCTGGACAATGAACTAAAACCTTGAATTATCTCTTGATCTTATTAGGCAATAAATTATAGAATTTACTGTCCTTTTCTCAATTTATGCAGTATGGAGGGAAAGCTGGTGAATTGACTGGTGAGTTGACTGAAAAACTGTCTTTTAGTTCCTCTACAGAGAAAATCCTACCATGATAGATTGATTGGACAGGAATTTGTGTATGTTTGTGCTTGGAAAACCAAAAAAATTATTTCCATAGTCTTGAGGAAACACCCTTTTATTGTAGAGAAGTTTGTATACACAGATGTGATGTTATTTACAACCATCTTTTCTCAAACAGTTTACTGTTTAAAATCCTTCACAAATCTGTCAAGAATGAAAGAAAATGAAGCTCAGAAGCCCAGCCAGCCAACACAACCCTCAAATTTGGATTAATTCTCAAAGATATCTGTAATGAGAGTAGATGGAGTTATTCAGAAGGAAAAAATTGGACTGTGACAAAGATCAGTGGATGGACTTCAGGATTGGTTCATTCAAATGCATTGCTTAGTTTGATCTCAGAGTAGATAAGCCCTGAACTAAAAATTCAACAAGCAGATGGGGACCTGCCTTTTGCCAGGGGTGTGGAAAAGACAGGCAGAAAGAGTCTGTCCTGTCCTTCCCTGGCCTCTGCAAGAACAGCTCACAGTTGCAATCTCTGTGGAAAGAAGTTGTTGGTCCTGTGTTTCCCTGGAAAGCTCTTTTCCAGAAAAAGGCAGGAAAAGTTCCAGATTTCTTCAGTCTGCAGAACGGAGTCAATGCACTGAGGGTGAGAATGGGCGTCATCCTTAGGAAGGGTGTGGAGTCATGTGCCAGCCCAGCCCCAGGAGAGATGGCACCTTGGTGTCTTCTGGTGCCCCTCCAAACTGGGACTCAGCTCTGCACTGCCCTTTACCTAGGGTGCTGTGCAATGGCATCAGTTTAGCTTCAGCCTGTCCAATCACCCCAGATGCAGAGAAGACAACACAGGGGGAAACAGTGAGAGGTGCCTTACTTTCTTATATTCCCTTTTCATGTTCCTTTTCAATTAAAACTAGAACCTTCATCAAAACAAAAAGCTACATGGGCAAGAGGCACTTCTCTGGAGAAGAAATAAATACCTCGCACAAGCATTCATGGATGGATGAGACCCATGAGAAAGATTCTCAGCACAACCAGTTCAGTCATAAAAGGAATCTAATTCCCCCAAGCTGATGTATTTGAGAAACCAAACAAACAAATCTGCTGATGCTCAAGGAAGTTACATGCTTAAGTTCCCCACAGGTTGGGAACATGTATCTTAGAATCTGCTTAATTTAGTTTACACTCAGCAGAACATCGCAATATTTACAGGCACATTCCAATGGAAAAACATTTGCATGTTGAGTGTGAAAGATACAGCTTTTTCACCTAATTGTGGGACTTTCAAAGCAGGGATTTTGTGACCTCAAAGAACTTTGTGAAGCTAGTGGGGAGGAAAAAAGTGTGTAGGCAGGAAAAGAAAGTTATCAGAATTTGCTAGGAACTCTTTTTTTGAGCATTAAAATGGTTGCAGGCTGGGACAAAGTGAGTCTGTGTAGATCACAGGTTCTGGCTTGTTACACATCTTAGCATGCTTTGTCTATTCTCATTTCCCATACTTATCCTTCCTAATTAAATATGTTTTCATTAGCCAGGTTGATGAGAATCGTGCATAAGACTAATTCTTCTTGCAATCATCATCCTTGATAGCACACAAAAATTCTTGCAGAACTGGAATGTCACTTTTTTGGACTTGGTCTGTATTCTGAAGTTGAAAGTGGGCATCTGAGAAACACATTTGTAATGCTTTGGACATTTAACAAATAATAAAAATAAAGTTACACTCTGAATCTGATTGAGAATGCAAAGTTCTATGTTCTCTAGCACTGCATGTCAGACATGGTGGAAAAAGCTATTCAGTGACTACTGTAACCTCAGGGCTACCCAGAATTGTTCTGAAACTAGTTCACTAGTTTCTGAAACACTACTGTAGTTGCAGCAAGTTATTAAAACTATCTACAGAATATTAATAATACAATTTAGGTTTCAATATGTCAGCAAAACAGCAAAGTATAACCCACAGAGGTTATATCCTGGAAGTGAAATTATCAAACTATTGCTTCAATGTCTGTAAAGTAAAGCTATCCTCCCTAGGGGCACAGCACTCTCACTTATGCTGACACGTAAGGTGGTGGTGGATCTTTAGCAGTTCCATTCACAGGATCATCATATGGTGGCAACAGGACCTGCAGAAAAGGAAAAAAGTTTCTATTTTTAAAAAAGAAATAATATAAAATTTACAGAAAAGAAACCCCAAAGACCTCGTCCAAAACCAACCAAACCCAACACCCAATAAAGAGTAAATTATTAAGCAGGAGCAGAATAGTTAAGAAAGGGAATAATATTAGCTTGAAGTTCCTTCTTTTCAATTTATATACTGTTTTCATTAAGAAGAAAAACATGATTTCTTTTTATTTCTTGTTCACCCCAGTGGCAGCTCGATTTCAGCTGTTCACTGCTGGTACCTGAATTTGTTCAATCTGGCAGTGACAGCAGCTGCTTCTTCTGCAGCTCTCCTCTGTCAAGAGTGCTAAACCTTGTCTCCTGGAGGAGTGCTCAGACTGCCAGAGCAATAGATGTCCTGAAAACCTCTCTTTCTGAGCCCTCCCTGGAATAGCTGATAATTATTTTGGAGTGGGGAGAAAAAAAGTAAATGGAGAACAAATTACCCAATGTCTACATAAATCTCCAGTTTTGTGCTTCTGGAGTACTCAGCCATGAGAAGGAAGATCTACACTCCCAGAAGTGTTTCAGTGAATACTTCAACATCTGATAGCAATTAGGAAATTAGACCAGGTTTAATCATATATCATCCCCCTTCACAGGAGTCCAGGCAGCTTCCTAGGACATGGGAGATGCAAGTTCAGGCCACACAGGGCAGAGGAGAGATGTGAACCAAGATTCTTACTTGTTTAGGCAAGCATGCTATCCATCATGCCATTTTTAATGGTACCAGCACTGACATTTAGTCAACTTGCATGTGAAAAGGCAAAGGAGCACTTTGTCTGTGAATCCCAGCAGGGACTGAGGATAAAAGAGATGTCTGAATGAAGGACAAGTGAACGTTTCCTAAAATATCTCAACAGAATATCACTGAAGTGCACTGTCTGAGATACTTTATGCAGCTGATGATAAATTATTCATAATGGAATTTCCAGATTTATCAGCATTGCTTCTTGGTCATTAAAGAACATGTAAAGCTGATTGTCTAAATGTACACAGGGAAAATCCTGATCTCAATAAAGCCAATGGAAGTTTTGCCATGAGGGGATTCCACCAGTCCTTAAAGAAGTTGATAACCTGCCTTCTGGGAAGAAACATCCAAGACCTCAACCACAACATACAAAATCAGTGAGGAATCGTTTTACAGATTTAAATAGACTTTGGATCAGGCTTCTGTGGGATAGTTCCAAATGTGATTCACATTATACTCATGTGAGTTTACAAACATGCATTAATGACCATGTGCTCAAGTACATCTGTGCACGTTTGTTAGATTACGGAATGGCTACCTTGGCATCTTCAGCCCTTAATCAAAAAAGTTGCATTATTTAGAAAAGGAAATTGTCAGAGCCATTGCTCTTATTAATATCATATGTTTGAGCTTGTAAATGCAGTATTTTATGCACTACAGAATCTAAAAAGCCTTGTATGTGAAAAGCATTTAATAGATTATCAAATTATTATTATCACCTTTAAAGAGTGCAAGCATCTTATGGCAGACTACTTATCTAGTGAAATTAGGACAATATATAGAACTTCAGGTAAGTATTTTGATAAAAATCATAAATATATTTTGCAATGTAACATCAGTAAATCACAATGCTAAAGCAAGTAAATTGTGAAAAGCACTACAGTTGAAATCCTCTCCCTAATACTGATCATTAGTTTAGTAACAGGGTTTTTAGTAAAATTCTCATGTTACTAAAAAAAGCACTAGTTTCTCAAATATACTGAAATATGTTCATTAGTTCATTATGACACAATTAAATTAGTAATTAAATCTGATCTACAGATGACTGAAAATGAAACAAGTTCTCTTTGTGAAGATTTAGCTGTTTTACTGCACTTTTGTAACGCAGAGAGACAACCTGTGGTCCATTTCTTTCAGGTTCAGAGTCTTTTTCATCAGGTGTGATAAAAAGTGACAGCAGATGCAATCCAAACAGCTGTCCATCTTCCAGCTGATAAAGGTGAGCTGATAAATAATGGACAATACCTCTTCCTGTGCTCTGATCCTCTTTTAGATCCATGTGTCCTAAGACTACTGTGTTTTCATCAGTATTATTACTTCAGCATTGAGGTTACTGTCATTTCCAGTACGTCTCCTGGCCTGGAGAATTGCTGATATGAGTGAACTTCTCCATTCCCTTCACTCCTGTATGAAACAAAATCTGTCTGCTAGGAGAAAAGCCTCCTGGTGAGGCTTTTACCTCTTGGCAGGTAAGCACTGTTCTTCAGACCCAAACCTCATACGTGGGTCAGTGGCCCCAAGGACCCTCAGAAGACACTTTCTCCCTTATCAACAGTTCAACAAGAAGTGAGAGGAGATACGAATGCCTCTGGAAGCCTGGACAGTAAGGAGATAATGCACTGCTATGCCTCAAACACCAGTGACCACTCAAGGGGCAAGTTGGAACAGAACATTCCTGGAAAGGAGGGACTGTACGAAGGTAGGGCAGCCCTTTCTGGAGCCAGTTCTGCTGTTCAGGTCCATGGTGACCACACAACACACAGCACAAGTACAGGAGCAGGGTCAAACAGTGGTCATATCCCCAGTGGGGACTATGAACCACCAAGGACCCCAGAGCACCCCCAACTCTTTTAGGGAACTCTCCATCAGAGGACTGTGCGTGCTCCATAGTGTTGCGTCAGACACGAAGAATCCCCTCCCAGGAGGGATGCGGGTACTCCTATGCTAACTTGAATGTACATAACCTGACAAACATTTTGTTTCACAGGCCCCCACCCCCAATGGATCAAAACTGCAACCATTATTTTGACCACAGACATTGTGATATTTTTTTACTTTTATAGAAAAGAATCAAAATGGCTGCATACCTCCTTTCTGCTGCAACTAAATTATTTTAAAATTAGTCTATGTTATATTTACACTGGTCATTCGGTATAATTTCACTCTAATTCACCCCAAGGGATGTATGAACAGGAGCCTCAGCTACCCTGCCTTAGAGGCAGGTCATAACAATACCTACAGGAGCCGTTTTGGAGAAGTCACTGCATAAAATCTAAGGCATATGGATTTCCACAGGAATATTCAAAGTATGTGGGATATGAACTGGAGAGACTGCTAAAAAGGTTCATAAGTTTCACAAGAAAATATCTACACTAGAAGGCTAAAGAGTATGTGCCAAATGTTTGTAGAGTTTAGGGTCACCGTTTTACTGGCAAAGGTTATTTGTTCGAACAGTTCTACCAGTGATGATTTTATAGGCTTACTCCTCCTACAGTCTTGTGTTTCAATATTTAAATACCCTGATCTTTCATTCCCCAAAATAAAAAATAATCAGTGTAGAAGGAGCAGAATTCAAAATGACAACCTTCGCCCAGCAGTGTTTGAGTTAAACAAAGAAAATATGGACAGAATATTAAACAAAGGTTAAGATGAATAAAAGTGATGAACAACAAATGGAAGAAAACATTCAGTTCATTGAAAACATGGCACCAGCTGGGATACCAACTATCTCACTAGTAACTAATCAGTAGTAAATAATTTAACTTCTAATTAATTTAACTTTTACTTTCAGCCAATGTGGTTTTGTTACTGTTAGTTAATCATCTGTCAATTCTAAGTCTAAATAATCACCCTTCAGCTTCCATGACAGTTTGAATAACACTTCAGCCACCTATAATTACAAATACTGCAACCCTGCTTCTGTAAGGCTACTTTTTAATTATTTTTTACAAAAACAGAGGCCTTACTTTCCCTTAATATTTTTATCATCTTTTCTCAATTAAATCTATTTTGGCAAAAGGTAGAAATATGATAAATCCTGAGTTATCTCAGCTTTTAACTGTTTACTCTTAAAATGGCCCACATATTACAAGAAAAGATAATTTCATTAAAATTTTAATCTTTGAACTTATATCAAAGCAACTGAGATGAAAATCTGGATCAGAGTAGTTTTCTGGAGTAGTTTCTTGTGTTAATTTTAAATTTCAGCATGGCTAATGGAAGCAGATAAGTGCCTTGAACATAAAGGAGCATAGTTATTCAGGCAGTACGTTATGCTCTGCAGAGACATAAAATGGAAGCCCGTTGCCAAGCCAAAGGGTGAATTCAGAAACTGGAAAAAGAGAAACTCACTATTCAGTCTTATCTATGACTCTAATTAGAATGGAAACAGTCTAAATTAATTCACAAAGTACAAAAAATAGATGCATATTTTAGGTACATAGTACCCCAAGGCAGAATATCCACTCAGACACATTTTCTTCCTAGGCATTACATTTTTGTATTTCCTTGTTTCTTTGTTGTGAATTGAGAAAAATGTATGTTAGTTGCCTGAATGGTCTGGGATTAATGTTTGCAAAGTGTTTGAGATTGTCACTCACAAGTTACTAAAAAAGTTATGAAGGACCTCCATGTTCTGGAACTCAGGATTCCTATGCAAAGACATTCCGGCTTTTTATCAGTAGACCAGCAAGCAAGTTTGGAAGATTAGATAGTTGCAGGGTTCAGTCCTATAGGATGCTTAAAATCTAAAGGACAAAAGCTCCTACCTTCCTTCACAAGCCCTGTAACTGCACTAATTGCATTTAAGTACCACGTACCATTTAATGCCATCTTTTAACGTGCAGCGAGAGGTAACATTACTCACTGTTTGCACAGGGGTCTGGTGATAAAAGCATCACACGCAGACTCTGAGATCAGAGCTCTAGGGGGTCTCAAGCCAAGAGGGTTAAAACCCACAGCTCCAATCTTCCATATAAATGCTCCAGATAAAAGGTTTTCAGTTAGGTTTGAAGAACCATTTTTTACTCTCCTGTTGTCACAGTAAAGCCAAGTATGCAAGAATCCTCAGGCAAGGAAAGAAAATAAGAGAAACTGGGGCTATGTAGCCCCATACGCAAGTGGGACAGGGAGTCCTGGGTGATGGGCTTTGCTCCCAATACCATTTAAGCCATTTGTGATAAGCAGTCTTGTATAATATGCTGAAATAATCCATAACTGACCCATAAGAAATCCTGTTTCTGACTTAGCTGGTGTCATCTGAGTGGTTTGGTTAATTGTATTATATAAGCATTTCTCTATTATAAAGCACATGGTACAGGATGACCTTCTCTGAAAGAAATAATTACCAAACAAGTTTGCCAATGGCTATAATGTAGTCTGTTAATATAAGCATATGTCATTTCATATTTTTTACATCCTGGTTAATCTGGTTTTGGAGAGTAAGTTTTTAAAGGCATTGCTTAGAAATGTCTAAGAAGAAACACAGGCAAATACTTGTATACTCAAACAGTTTGTAGTTAATCTTGCCCCAACAGTGTTTTGTTTGTTTCTTTGTTTGCTTGTTTAGGGGGGCATATTGCATAATTTCAATAATAACTCCATATCTTTGCAGCTGATTCCACATTTACTTGAACCTCCAGGAGAAAATCTTCTTTCTTCAGTTTATGTTCAAGATTTCTTATATTGCTGCAGTGATTCCTGTTTGAACTCAAGGTCTTAGATCTCCTCTTTCTAAAGGAGAAAATGTGCTTGGTTCTTTATGAGTAAACTTAAATATTTGATTAATTGATTATTTCTGCATTCTCACCTGAAGCTCACTGAACTCAACAGAAATCTTTCTGTGTCTCCAGAGAGCTTTGGATCACTTTTTCCAACAGCCATTTGTATTCTTCACTGGGTGGAATGGTACAGTTGCCACACAACAGCTTTGAGTTTGAACAGCATTTTGTTTGGCTGATGTATGAAACATTTTTAAGTTCCCATGACAAAAAACCTTGTTGACATCTTGTTAGAAACAAACACTGTCAGACACAACTCTAATATACTTTTCTCCAACACCTTCTAGAATTGAAATGCACTTGAAAATGCAAAAAACAGCTATTAAAAACGTCTATGAAAAGTACTGATGGTTATTGAGAGCATTCAGGATGTTTTCTCAAACTTTGGCTTTTTGGTAAAAACTCCATCTCTTTACGCTGAAGAACTTCAGGTTACATCACACAGGTGACAGGCACAGGTGACAATAAACAGTTGTGTGAAATTAGGGTCATTACTACTGCAATTTAATCCCAGTTCTGTTACTGTCCTTTGAAGTTCTGACAAAATGTTTGACTTTGCCTTAGAAGGACCTGACATTTGTAAAACAGGCCTATGATATGAAGCATCTTAAAAGATGTTGGAAACATCAAAACAGAGTTAAAACTTTCTTGGATGACACTTGCATATGACTGTACAAGGCAGGTGCTAAATTGTGGAAATATTTACAAATTAAATATGTATTTGCAGAAATTTCAGCTTATGCCTGGAAATATTTATCCCAAGCTCTTCACCACAGCTCTGTATGTACTGCACACCATTCTTCTGCAGAAGTGACCTTTACATTTTAGACACCCAAATCCTTAGGGAAGGCCCATGGGAATACATGGGGAAGAAAAGGAGAGAAGGCAAAAGGAGCCTTTTCTTCCACACAGCTCAAATACAAAGTGTCAGTGGGCTCGGGCCTTATTCTCTGTTTACTTAAAACAGGAGGGAGAGTAACCACGAGGTGAATACTGTTGGACAGATGGGAAAGATATGCAGAGCCAGTGCTGGACCCTTTCACAGGTAAAAGTGCTGAACCACAGGTATGTTTTCATCTGTGAGCCTCTGTCCAATGTGTGGCCTCTGGCCTGGTGATGGGACAAACACTGACACAGCTGCAGGCTGAAATACTTTCACCGCACGCCCTTCCTAATTCAGGAAGAATTTTCTCCTCAGTATAGCACAAGGCTGGTGCATCAGGTTCAGAGACAACTGAACTGAAAGATGAGGTTTTAAGCAGCACATGCCTAATTGCACCAGTCCTCTACTTTGGGTTCTTTTCATCTCACTGATTCCAGCTGTGACCAACAACCGACTTGCACCAATGGGATTCCACTGTGTGGTTTGGAGAGGGTTTAACAGTATGCAATCACATTTACTAATTTCATGTTTACTTCCCTGCTCTCCTGTCACTCACCCAGCCAAGAGGAGTGGAATTTCCTCCCACAGCTGCAGTGCTTTGAGGAGTCATTAACTGCAACCTAAAGCATGTTCAGCTGCAGTGAAGCAGCAGCCAGCCTGCAAACAGTTCTAGAGGGAAAGCTGCCACTGAGACCACCTGTCCTGTTTGAGATAGTCCCAAATGTACTGTTGGGTTCTTGACTACACAGATGTTACGAAGGTCACCTGGGGAAAAAAGAAGTCTGTGTGCATACACAGCTACAGCCAGATGATTGCTTCACTCTGTAGGCAGGAAAGACTTAGAATGATACTCTTTTTGAAGTATTTTCCTGTCAAGCTTGACAATGTCGTTTTCTTCTGAGAATTCTGGGGTTACAAAGGAAAATGTAAAATTAAGGTAAAAATTTTTGCTTAAAAATTTCTGAAAATCAGGTCTTCTCAAGTCAAGCTGTGTTTTGGAGACTTGAGGCACCAAGTGGCAGCTATTTCCTTTAGTACTTCATATGACAATGAGCTCTGGACTATATGTAAATATATACACTGCTTATATAATAAATTTTGTATTTTATTTATGGAAATAAGGCTATTAATGTAGCATTTATTTCCTGTACAAACTTTACTGGAAGCTATTATATATACTGACTTTATTGAGGCCAACCTTCAAAAGTTTTTAATGTTTCTCTATCTACGGAGAAAAGACGTAGCATTTATCAAGAGTGTCTGAAGAAATGTGGTTTTTTCTATAATGAGTTCACAGAATCATGGAATATCCTGAATTTGAAGGGACCCACAAGGATTATCGGGCCCAACTCCTGGCCCTGCACAGGACACCCTAAGAGTCACACCGTGTGCCTGAGAGCACTGTCCAGACACTTCTTGAACTCTGTCAGGCTTGGTGCTGTGACCACTTCCCTGGGGAGCCTGTTCCAGGACCCTCTGGGTGGAGAACCTTTTTCTAATATCCAACCTAAACCTCCCCTGACACAACTTGAGGCCATTCCCTCAGGTCCTGTCACTGGGCACCACAGAGAAGAGATCAGTGTCTGCCCCTCCTCTTCCCCTCAAAAGGAACTTGTAACTGCAATGAGGTCTCCCCTCAGTCTCCTCTTCTCCAGAGTGGACAGACCAAGTGACCTCAGCCGCTCCTCATACAGTTTCCCCTCAAGGCCCTCCACCATCTTTGTTGTCCTTCTTGGGATGCCCTCTAATGGCTTTACATCTTTCTTATATTGTGATGCCCAAAATTGCACACAGGACTCACCAGCATGAGAAACAAGAAGCTTTAAGACTAAATCCACTGAGAATTCAGTTTTCTGTTTAATCCCTTAACACAAATTCACACTTTACAGTGACTGTATGGAAAGGCTGACAGCCTTCAGGAGAAGAGGGAGGTTTTTTTCAGTGCTGAAGAAACAGGAATAATAGTTCTGTGGTGAGACGCAGTCAGACGTTGCATACAAGACAAGCGCTGGAGACAGAAGTAGGGATTAGCTTTCATCGTGCTGCAGTTAAGCACTTGCACGTAAGGACAGCTTTCCTGGATAAGGTAGAAGGTCCATCCAGATCACAGTAATTAGTGATGGATGATAAAGAAAGAGAAGTGCAGGACAGAACAATAAAAGAAATTAGTAAGAGCAGTACGAGCATATATAGTTACAATTTGCCCAGAATATTCTCTAAATTGTCAGAAATTTGCATGTCAAGGACTTGCTGGACTACTACTGGTCGTTATAGTAGTTTTTCTTCTACTGATTTTTCTAGCCTGTATTTGAATCCAGTCTGACTTCTAGCATAGCAGTGTCCTGTGGAAAGCAATCCCACAGCTCATCTAGGTGTTACATGAAGAAATACCACGTTAGGTTTGCTATGAAACCTACCACCAGCTATTTCATTGAATATCCCCTAGTTCTTTCGGTAAGTCAGTGAGCAGTTGTTCTTCCTTTACCTCCTCTGCCATTCATGACTTTAAAGACTGCTATGATGCTCTCTTTTGTTCTGCCCTCTTTCATCTCACTAAGGATCCTCACTCCCCTGCAGTGCAGTCCCCACTTACCTTCTTCACACTAAGAAACCCACTTGACAGTTTTGAGTCCAGGCTGAAGAGAGAGCTCCAAGACCAGGTATGTGGAAGGTGCTGGGGAGGTGGCTGACCTACATTCATGCTCAGGAGAGGGGAAGGCACTTTCACCCACCTGACCTGGGTTAGATGATCTTCAGGATGAGATCAACTGCCCTTTAGAGGAAATTCTTTTAAGTAAATGCTTATAAGTATCTGCTTCAGAGGTGCCTGTTTACAATGTAAATGGATGCTCTGGTCAAATGAGTCCAGTCAAAGCAACTGTTTCTGAGGAAGTCATAGAGCAAGGTCTAAAAAAAAAAAAATGTTCCCACCTTTTTCTTTTTCTTCCTCCCTTGTCCCCAGATAAAAAAAGCCCTGGGTACAGAGCCAAAACCAAAGCTCCATATCTGAGCCAAATCTATTTCATAAGAAATAGAAATGTTTGACTTTGCTTTATGCACAGATGCTGTTCTGGTTTCATTTGGATGCTTTTGCTTGAAAAATCTGTCCAAAGTGTACTAGTTAATTACTATTTCAGGATTTCATTATATGTTGTCTATCAAATAAATCCCAAGAAATCTTCCTCTCAATGTGGACAGGAAGTATTTTCATGTTTATATGTATGCATTTCCTTTAGAAACCACACTAGAACGATTACAGATGGAGTAACTGGAAGCAGAATAGCTCAGAGATCATTTATAACCCCGTTCAGCAAAGGAGTAAGGCTCAATGCTGCAAAATCATCTGTGCAGAGTTAGAGCTGGTATGGCTTGTTTTTCTTTGGCAAAACTGCTTGTTTATTCCAAGCCATCAGCTCTGCACGACACTATTTAGGAAACTTTACATGAGTTTATGAACTGCAGTAATGAAGCTGCACAATGTTTTCAGCACTCCAGATAGATGAATAAAGGTATATATTTCTAGGACACAACAATATTTAGGGACAGACTGTGATTACCCTTGCGTGGGAAGAAAATTGAATTCAGGAAGCTATTGTCTTTTTCCATCATGTGCAATCTCATAAAAGTCACCCAGAATAATGGTGTAATTACTCTCTCCTTTCAGATGCATGGAGCAACAGTCCACCTCAGGCCACAGAAGTCTTTCCTACATCTTGGTCAGCCTTCTACTGCTGCATGTCTAGTTGTACATCATGATTTTTTACAGGCAGAATGCAGTTATTTTTTCAAAATTTCCTTATTTTTTTTTTCAAAATGAGCATTTTCTGGATGAGATCATGCTTTCTCAGAATCTGCAAATCATCAGTACAGAAGACATTAAAGTATACTTTTACTCCGTGTAAGAAATGGTTGTTATGCTGTCTTGAGTGCAGAAAACTGTGAGACAACACTAGTCTTTCAATTGACTTTTTAAATTATTAAACTGTATCTCTTTCTTTTATGATTACACTGTGTATTCCACTCAAGAGTTAACAAGAAACCTGGGAATAGCTCACGTGAGACAGCCAAATTTTAACAGGACTGGTTCTCTCCCAAGAGTGTGGTTATCACAGCCATGCTTGCCTTACAGATATTGCTGGACAGGCTTCTGTCTGTATTTATATTTAAAAAAATCTATTAATGTTAGTAAATCACAACTGTAAAGCACCTGTAAACCAGAAACTCCCACAAACTTTTGCAGATCTTCTACATTTGGTAGATGAATACCCACTCAACCTTGTTCCTTCTGAAGTTGAGTGTCTGTCCCAGAGTTAATTTAAAGCAGACCTCACTTTCCTCACTGCTTGCAAGACAGGACCAAAACCACAAGTGCTGTGCAGTTTGGAACAGACCACTGCCAACAGTCCTGTGTCCATAACGAGTCCAGAGGGATGCTTGGGAAGGGCGCAGTTGCTCTAAGGGAGCCACTAAAGTGAATTGAGATCAGACTGAAAGCCCCTAAGCTAACCGAAGCCATTAACCACCACAGCAAGACAGGCCTCTTGACCGCTGGCACACTCAGCCCAACGGGGCAGCTGGGTGCTCCTCCCTGCAGGGAGCCGAGCGTGGCCGCCAGGCGGTCTCTGGCCACCCGCTGAGCCACCAGCACTCACTGCTCCCACCCACCCAGCCCAGGGCTGACCGTCCTTCAGCATCTGCACGGTTTGTGGCGCTGGGAAAGCTTGGTCAGAGAGGCTTTGGGCGCGAGGGACTGGGATGTGTGAGGAGTTCCTCCTCTGCTTGGCAAAGGCTAGGGCTGTGCTGTGCAAGGGGGTGTGATGAGGAGACACCAGATGAGGTAGTGCTGGAGCTGCAGCGGGACCACCCCTGGGGGAGCAGCTCTGCAGCAGGGCAGGGCTCCAGCACAGGCCAACTCCACGGCTGTAAAGCCCCAGCATGGATAATTACTGCTGGGGCTCTGCCGCTCACTCCCTGCTGCCTTTCCCTGTTTGAGCAACACCTGCCTGAGTGAATTCCCACCGCCCACGTCCGTTGTTGTGCAGTGTAACTATGACTTGAGCCTGACCTGGAAAATTCACACAGAGCTCAGCTTAACACCCATATATCCTTGGCAACAGGGATTTAAGCTGTCATGGGCTTTGGCCACACTGATATGTATCCCTGGAATTATACTGAAGACTTTGACTTGTATTTTGAAGCCCAAAAGGCAGCAGCTGTCAGATGGTAATGAATCAATGCTGTTAGGATAAAAAGCACTAAAGAAAGAAATACTGCAAATGTATAAACACATGGTTTTTCCTACATTGCAACACACCCAATTAGTGAATCCAAAAAGATTTGGAAGACTTAAATTACACATCCCCATTTCATGTCTACTTTTAAATTTAATTATGAACACTGAGAACAGATTTGTCAATTTTATTGCAATTCTCTCACGAATTGTCATGTATCACAAAAATTCCAGTATGTGAGCTGCAAATAAATATAGATTTTGTATTTAAAATAAAACTCAACTGTGGAAAATAGACATGTATATTTTGATCTTGTAATTTAACTCACAGGTAAATTTAACGACTGTAATGACAAGTGAAAATGCTTTGGAAATCTTATTTTTAAACTTAAGAGGGTATTTGCCCCAAATTGACACTGTCAATAGCACGTTTCAAACAGTACAGCTGGCTTCTGACAGCAGCTACCTAATAATAGGTGAGACCTATAACAAGACGTGTGATTAGTGAATAGCACTAAGCAACAGAGCAAACAGGCAGCATGAAGCAATTCAGACCACAGGGAATGCTGGAGTTTAATAAAAAAAGTCTTCCATAAACAGGGAAATAGTGGAAGAAAGAGCTGAGTATAAATGATAAGATGGAAAGTTAAAAAAAAAAGAGAAATAAGAAGGAACAGTCTCTTCGCTAAGATTAAAGGCCAACTGACAAGGAATGGGACTTCACTCCAAGTGGAATATGAAATGCTGAATAGCTGAATAGCTGTTTGTTGGGAAATGCAGACTGTCATGATACTTTTCTGCACTTCCGAATCAAAGAGAAGAGGAAGACTTGCACATGTTGCACATACACAATACCAAGATGTGAATGGTGGCATCCATGTGGATCTTAAGCCTTTTGAAGATTCTCTCTTTAAAGATATTGTATTTTTATGTTTATAATGTGCCATTCTGAAGAAAAACAGCCCCAGCACTTAAACCACAGTCCTAGGTCTCATGTAGAATACTGCATGTGGTTACTAACTAATCATCCCCTTTACTTATTGCACTGGGTAGTTCTACTTATGTGCTGTATTTCTTGCCCCTGATTCTTCATCCTCTTTTCTGTCTCCTGTTTCACATGCTTTTTCTCTTGCAGGTTTTATCAGACAATTTCCACTAAGGAAGGTCAGGGTCCTCTGCCTGGACTCCGTTGTAGGCCCTGAAAGGACTCAGAGAGTGAGTCATGCTAGGGATATCAATTTGTGGTGTCAGCTCATTTTAAAGAATTTCCGTGGTTACTATTCACTGCAAAAAGATGCTTGTGATCTAGTGACCCACTAACAATGTTATGCACACAAACTGCCACACAAGACCATCTGCCTGGTGAACATTGACAAGTTTGTAGGATTTTTATGGAAAATATCTTTAAAGCAAGATTTTTCTCCTCAAGAAAAATTTATCTTCAAGTTGTCTTCTACTCGGACATATACCATCCCAAATGTGGCTCAGTAGTTGCAAACCACAGGTTCCAAAGCACCTATCAGAAATAACAGCTCTTGTGTACGGTTTGTCTGTCTCTGGGCTCCATCTCACACTTCTGTTTGTTTAACTGGCATGGGTCTAAGGGTACTTCCCTCTGTCCATAGCCAAATTAATAACCAAAATAATAACACAGTAATACAAAGAACGGCTCTTCCAACTTTACCAAAGGTATTCTTCCTCTGCTCAAAGAAATCATCCAGCAGGAATGAAAGATCTAACCTGCCCTTCTGAAATAGGTCTCCTATTGCTTTGAGAAGGGGAAAGCAAACAAAAGTGTCAACTGATTAATTACAGGCTACTTAGTTGAGGTCCTGTCCACAGAGGGAATATATCTGCATTAAAAAAAAAAGTAACTTATTAACCATTGTGGGTAAGTGTATGTTAGATAAAATCTATTGAAGCGATTTTATAAAGCACATAAAGATCTAAATCCCACTTTGAAGAGAGATTTGCGGCTTTACATTTTATCCCCACAGGCAGCATGACCGGAGATGAAAATTCCATTGATTGGCTTCAGTGAGAGTTAAAAATAAACAAACTGAAATCCCCTGACTGTCCAAGAGCACAATAGAGCTGTTAGTGCTCTGGATAACAAATGTCTAACTTTAGGTTATCTTTTGCACCTGTACACTGGCAATTTTTCCATACTGGATAAACATTTCCATGGTACTGCTGTGACAGTTTGAATTGGTTTGGAAAATCAATCTTCATCCATGGTGTGTTTGAGAAGTTGGCAGGAAAAAGCAATCCCAGATTGGAAAAGTGGAAAAAACAATTCTCAGGTTACTATGGTTCACTGCAGGGGAGCCACCTTACTGCCATGCCAAAATCTCCTACAGACACCTCCAGAAACCGAGGGGAGAGAAATACTGGAAAAAAATTAGAGGAGGGAAATCCATATTCCCAAAAGACTCTGCTGTGACTGATGTACACAGCTGGATCCTCGGGTCCTCAGCAGCATAAGAGAGTCACGTCTTCCCCCAACCTGGGGTTCAGGCCATTCCCCTGCCCAGCACCAGCTGGTCCACCCATGCCAAAACACAGTCTGTTCGTGGAGCTAGGCACATTCATGCGGTGTCAAACTTGGATCAAAGGTCACAGAAGGAGGATCTCTCACCTAACAGGGGCAGCAGGAATATCCCATTCACAGCCTGCAATGGAAGGAGGCATTTTTGTTCCAGATGGTACACTTGCAAAAAGGATGGCTTAAACCCCTTACACTGAGTGACAAAAATCAGATTATCTGGTAGCTGATAACAGGTTAGTTACAGTTCAGATTTATGAGCATTATTTAGAAGAACTGGTTTGACCGGGGGAACTAACCAGAAATTTCTGTGCTGGGAACAACTGAGCAAACAGGTATCATGAAGCAATTTAGACTACAGGGAATGCTGGATCTTAAGACAAAATCCTTCTGTAACAAGAAAGCATCCAGCTCTGTGAGCCTCAACATAAGCAGGATATGGACCTATTGGAGCAAGTTCAGAGGAGGACCACTAAGATGGAGAATGGAAAGCTCCAGGGAGACCTTACAGGACCTTCTAGTATCTAAAAGGGGTCTACAAGAAAGCTGGAGTGGGACTTTTCACAAGAGCATGTAGTGATAGGACAAGGGGGAATGGCTTTAGTAGGTTTAGGTTANTAGGTTTAGGTTAGATATTAGGAAGAAATTCTTTACTGTGAGGGTGGTGAGACACTGGAGTATATTGCCCAGGGAAGTTGTGGATGGCCCATCCCTGGAAGTGTTCAAGGCCAGGTTCAGGGCTTTGAGTGACCTGGTCTACTAGAAGGTGTCCCTGCACATGGCAGGGGGGTTGGAAACAAATGGCCTTGAAAACCCCTTCCAACACAAACCATTCTGTGATTCTATGATTCCATGATATTTAGAAGTTTTACTCTAAACTGTAGCAATTATGGCCAGTCTCATATTTAGATTTTCACTTCCATTTGTAGAGATTCTTTTAGCTAATACTGATTCTAAGTATGTATCAAAAACATTCCTGAAGACAAGAGAATACCCTGCAGATATGACCTGCAGGTCTGTTGGAATTTGATTAGCAGGTTGATTCTAAAAATGACACATTTATTTCAAAGAAGAGGGCAGAGATTGACTCATATTTTTAAAGAAACTTGTAACTTATGATTTAAAGGCTTATTGGTGTGAAGGAGCCCTGCAGAAAGAAGTTTTCCAGCATTCATAAAAATGAAAAACTTCATGTTAATACAAAAGTACACTTGAGTGTTGGGGAAATATTATACAATTCAACAGACTGTAGTGACCTATTGTCGTAGTTTTGCAAGGCC